>BJBW01000936.1:0-13144 GCA_004320125.1 Scolopax mira
AACCAGCCCCAGTACTGAGCCCTGTGGGACACCACTCATGACCGGACCCCAACTGGATTTAACTCCATTCACCACCACTCTCTGGGCCTGGCCCTCCAGCCCATTTTTAACCCAGTGGAGAGCATTCCCATCTAAGTCATGAACAGCCAGTTTCTCCAGGAGAATACTGTGGGGCACTGATCAAAGGCCTTACTAAAGTCTAAGTAAATAACATCCACAGCCTGTCCTTCATCCAGCAAGCAAGTTGCTTTGTCATAGAAGGAGATGAGTTTTGTCAAGCAGTTTGTCAAGCAGTTGTCACAAGCCCCTTGTGAAGCCATGCTGGCTGGCCCTGATCACCTGGGCATCCTTGATGCACTGCATAATGGCACTCAGAATGATTTGTTCCATCACCTTCCCAGGCACTGAGGTCAGATTGACAGGCCTATAGTTCCCTGGATCATCCTTCCGACACTTATGGATGGGCATCACATTTGCTGGGCGCCAGTTGGCTGGGACCTCCCCAGTGGCTCCACAAGCCCTTCTGCCAGCTCCCTCAGAACCCTCAGGTGAATCCCATCTGGGCCCATAGACTTGTTTGTGCAGAGGTTTTTAGCAAGTCCCTCACCATCTCCTTTAGAATTACGGGGGCTTCATTCTGCTCCCTGCCCCTAACTGCTGGCTCAGGGGTCTGGGTACTCAGGGGACACCCTACTCCACTGCTAAGACTGAGGCAAAGAAGGCGTTCAGCACCTCAACCTTCTCCTCATCCTCTGTCACTACATTACTTCCCATATCCAGTAGAGAGTGGAGATTCTTCTGAGTCCTCCTCTTGCTATTAATATATTTATAGAAAATTTTTAAATTGTTTTTAACATCCAGGGACAGTTTAAGTTCTCACTGAGCTTTGGCCTTTCTAATCTTTTCCCTGCATAACTTTACTATACCTTTGTAATCTTCCCAAGTAGCCTGTCCTTTTTCCCAAAGGACATAGACTTTCCTTTTTTCCCTGAGCTGTGACCTTATCTTTGTTCAGCCAGGCCGGTCTCTTCCCCCAACGGCTCGCAAATAACAGAGAAAGGGAGGTTGGAAGTCAAAACTGAGAAAGCATTAACATGAAGTTAAAGAGTGCAGGTAAGAACATGGTGGCTTATATGGAAAGAAACTTTTAGCAGGAACAAAGATCTGAAAGTTTGAGCAGCCTAATTTCTGTTGTATGCTCTAGAGGTTACAGAACTAACATCTTGCCTACACTTCAAAGTCAGTTCAAATTAAGATAGATTGTAATTTAAAATGCGGTATTTGTTTCTAAGTAACAATCAGCCATGGACATTTCTAGTCCCAAAATGAAAGTGTTATAGGCCTATGTGTTTTAACCCCTTGCAAAGATAAACTCCAAAAGGTGTGGTGAAATACACTATTCAAGGATACAGCTTCAATTGTTAATGGTAGGCAGGTTTACAAGGACCAGGAGGGCACCTGAAGGTAAAATGGTGCAAATTATCAGGACTCTGCCA
This sequence comes from Scolopax mira, assembly GCA_004320125.1. Taxonomy (NCBI): domain Eukaryota; kingdom Metazoa; phylum Chordata; class Aves; order Charadriiformes; family Scolopacidae; genus Scolopax; species Scolopax mira. The sequence goes on from BJBW01000936.1 coordinate 1,497, forward strand.
GCAGCTGTAGAAGGGAAACCACAAATAGTGGTGAATGCTGCTTGTGACATACCAGCTCAAACTTCTGTTTTCTGTGTTTATAGCCTGACTTTGAGCCTGCAGGTCTCCCTGCTTTTTTTGCAACTGGGAACAATCTAACAGGTTCTCTAGGAAAATACAAGGCAGTACAGGCAACACCTGCAATGCCCAGATCACCTGCTCTCTCCCAAGCCCACCTCCCCTGCTCCTGTGTGCTGTGGTACCCCTGGTAGCCCAGCTAGGTGCTTTGCCAGGCAAAAGCCAGATGCAAAGCAGTTAAAAATGACCTCAAGGCAGTAGTGAGCAGGTACATACAATAATTTAATCATATTTGATATTTATCACAGACGTATAGATTTAAGATAACAGAAAGAACCTTTATTCTGGCTTTTCAGTCTGTTGCCAAAAGCTATAATTTATAGCTACATACAATGCTGTTTATGTATGTGCTTGAAACCATCTACAGAATTGCCTGTATCTAGGACTAATTATTTAATTAACATTTAATAAGTATATAGACATTACATTAATATGCATGTCTGTGGCTGGGAGAGAGGGAGTAATGGCTATGTGCATGTGGCAGAAGACCTGTGAAATACCTTAGCAAAGATAACAGCAGAAAAAGCTACCCGAAGCATGCTGTGAATAAAACAGACATGAGAGTAGTGGAGAAATTTTATAAATTAATTATCAGTTGAGTTAAGCTTCAAGAAAATCTGAGTCCATTAAGATGTTATGGCAGGCATAACATTAAGCACAGTTTATCCAAACTTTACAACATACGCTTATCTTTCTATTCTCTGACCTTTGCAAGAAATCACACAAAATAAAGGCACATCGATTGAAATATGAACATGTTGAAAAAAATTGCTTTAGCTGATATAAATAAAGGCTTCTGTTCATTGTTGTACTCTTCAATGTTGTTTAGCTTACAGACTTGTGAAGGGACTGGATAGAAATATGACTGCTACTTCTTGACTATACCTGCGAAATGCTTTGTAAGCTCTGACTTTTTTAAATAAGAGTATCTGAATTACTTCTTTTTCTATTGCCATTCTGCCATTTCCTTCACAAACCTAGAAGACTAAAGTGTGTTATGAAAAGCTACCATCTCTGCTCCAGCAGTGTCTTGTAGTACTCCCATAATGAACAAGCACTGCATCCTAAGGGGCACAAGAGTAGTTCTGTTTTCTCTGGTATTTGCTACCTCACTGCACAGTGTAAGCCCTTGGTGAAGCAAGAAAGCCTACAAAAGCAAGGAAGCCTTGGAAAAGTAGCTCTATAGCTGTGCTGTAAAGAAGATGTATCTTTCTTCTCATGTCTGTTGATGTACATGGGAAAAATAACTGTGATATTATGGGAAAACTCTCCACCTGATGTTTGACCCCAGGTAGGCAGTGGCCACACAGAAGAGGTTGATTTCTACCATGCTGACCAATATAAGGTTTCCTTGTCCTGCACTTTCTGCTTTTCATTTACATATCATCTGTTATTTCATAAAGGGCTTGTTAATGGGGAAGGCTATGAGAGCAGTAGCTGAGTTTGCAGTCCGTAATAGCTTTTGGTTAAATATTTGCTCTCAATTAGAAATTGTTGGATGTTACTGGTGTGCTGAGAGGAGTCTGGATGTTAGTGGGCTTCTTAGCAATTTTTCATTCTGTAGTATTCCCGGAGTTGTTAAAGTTTACTGTATGAAAGCTTTCTAAGTGTAGGATTATTATCACAGGAATCTACAGAGAGGTGCTCTTAAAAAAAACTTTCCAAAGCTTTTGAACAATAGCTTTAAGAAAAACAGAAATCTGTCTGTACTGCAGGAAACAATGGAATTTGTCTTCTATTGGCTGTGCTTTCCTGTGGTACCAAAAGTGCTCCTTGGCAGGAGACAAAGAACTAGATGTGAATACTGATGGTGCAGTAAGAATGCTTCAGGGATGAAATGTTTTAATATGAAAGTGGCAGCTGTCTTTTAGCTCTAGCAAAATAAGAATTTAAACTCTAGTGGGATTACTGCATCTTTACATCCCCTAATGGGCCTCAGATTGTAGAGGAGCTGAGCTGAGGACTTTCTATTCCCAGTAGGATAGAAAAAAAGAGATCAAACTGACTTTTTCATTGAAATGATGGAACCCCCCACAAAACAAGTTTTCCCTAACCTGTCACTATATTTTTTATCTATTGTTGTCAGCACCTCTGAAAAAAAGCTTTGTGGCATTTGCTTCTTCTCTTCCTAAGCCTTTGCCATTTACAGTTACCAAAAGTTGGCGGAGGCTGCTGCCAAAACAAAGAAATCTCCTTGCTTAACTTTTCTCAAATTTACAGACAAGAGCCTCAGAATCACTGCAGTATTAGACATATATTAAAGAGACATATATTAAAGTTAAAATTAAAATGAAGGCCAAGCAGGGATAAAGTGATCTATCCAAAGGAACCCAAAGGCTTTGTAGTAGAAGTGACGCTCTCATGTCACGGTTAAAGTCCTGTCTCTTTCACTGACTTTCTGTGGATATAAATGACTAGGCAAGGCACAAGGCCATGGAAAACCAGGCCTGTGAAGGAAGGTCGGTGCATGTTAAACACTGCAGCACATAACAGCTCTTGTCCCTGAGGTACTGTTTGCAGAAGAAGGCAATAATCAAGCTCTTCTCAAAGACAGGAAGCTCTGTGGAAGCTATAAGATGCATTTGGCTCAGTATTTTTAGTTTATTAAAGCGATCTGTTATATTTCTTTGTTTTCAGCTCTAGTCTCCTTAGAGATTTGTTATTCTACTCACTGAAATAAAGGACAGCATGCTATGGTTCCTCTGTCTTTTTTTTCGCTAGCACATAGGCTGAACATGTTGGTTTATGGCAGATATGTAATGCAAAACAGAATTGAAAGGGTCAAGGTAATGATGAGTCTTGTACCTTCCCAAGAAACTCTTTCTTGACACTCAAGCGTAAAGAAAAGTCATCAGTGTGGCTTAGGGGTGTGAGATAAGGGAAAGGCATTGTCTTGGGAGTGCTGGGAATCCTTGTGTCTGATTTGTTTGAACCTTTTAATTTCTTTTTGCTATGAATCTCAAAAGCTTAATCATTATATATTATTACTTTTATAGCAGAGTGAAGTTACCATGCAGCAAATGTTTTAAGGTGCATGATATTTAAAGTCAGGATTATTTTTTTCCTGCCTACTTAATTTTGCCTCTTTAATGGAAACTTAGAAATGTAGTTTCAGAAAATCATATTGATTTACTCAGCTTCCATTTCACTATCAACAGCAAGGTTTTTTTCCCCTCCTTTTGTAGAAGAAATACATTCAGAGATCAAGCAAGAAGGCATTTAAATATGTATAATATAAACTGGCTGCCCAGTCATAACCGGAAGTTCATCTGCACAAATTTTGTCAAGAGAATGACTCCTGGTGTTCTACCTGTTGCATTCCACAGACAACCCACATTCTTGTCTCTGCACCTTTGAAGTTTAAAAACTTTGCCAGGTACAGTGGAGTGGAACAGGTGAGAGAGCTCTTCTGATGCATAGTCAGCCTTGCACTACATTCTGGGACATTGTATTCTGGGCAGAGTTATTTTCTACCCAAATAAGAACATTCATACAATTGTAGAGAGGGCAGAGTGAGGAGGAGATGGCTGGCATATGCTCAAAAGAAGCATAAAAGTACTGGGCTACCATCTCAATGCACATGGGCTCCTTCTCCAGGGACTCCAATACATAGGCTTTGGAGAATATCAATCCATGTACAAGGGCAAGACTTCCTTTAGGGAGGAAGACTTGGTTGTGAACACTTCAGTGTTTTTAGGATCCTCCATTTACCTTGGAGAATCTGATAGTATTGACTGAAGTACTGAGTTTCCCTGTTCTCCCCAGAGCTGTCTGTCCTTAAACAAACTTCAAACTAGAAGTATTGTTCCATGTTGAGGGTTTTAGATTTGTGACCCTCCTGCAAGCCATTAAAGACAGTAATATGTAAACCAGGCAGATTAGCACAGCCTTGTGGAAACAATACTCTTCATCTGTCTCCCCTCATTTGGAGAATTATTCAGCTTTTGCTGATGACTGTAGACACAATAATAAGAGTAAATTATAAAGAGAGGAGAAAAATGTGTCCACTATGGGAATTAAAAGGAAATAGGAAAATGGAAGATCAGTGAAATCTACCCAAGTAAACAGAATGTATATTTTCTAACCTGAGTTATTAGAGATTTAAACTTTACAGAGAAGTATCTGTTTTCCTCCATAATCTGAGTGCACCTGATCATTACGGGCAAAATGAAAAATTCCCGTTGCTTTACAAGATGTTTTCTTTTGCACTTTCTAACTCTTCCCTCATGTAATCTTCATCCCTGCCAAAGAATAGTGGGAAAAGGGAGGTATTTCTCCTTTAGCACAAGAGTCGTCTTTAAGAATACCTTCATTAACTAGGAAAGGCAGATACTACCCCAAATGGAAACATGCTTTGCTGTACTTGGATTGCCCCTGCACTACTACTTCATGTGCTTGGGTGACTTCAAACAAATTATTCTGCACATAGGTTCAATATTAAAATTAGCTGAATTCTGAGCTTGGCAGGTTTGGTTTTGGTTTGGTTTGGGTTTATTTTTTTGCCAGAATGGACATGTTAACACTCATACTCTTATAGTACAGCTTCAAACCGCTGCCACTTGCCAGATCAATGAAACTATGCTCTCTAGGTCCATTATATCAAGGAAATCAAGAGTGAATTAATTTTTTCTCCGCTCTCAATCTTTGCTGTCGGAGCGTTGGCCCCTCCCCTCATGCCGGTTCCCCTCTTACTTCGCGACGCTTTGGGAAAGAAAGTGCAAGGGCCCCTCGGCCGGCTTTATTTAAATTATCTCCTTTCTGCCCTGCTTGTCGAAGCCGGGGAGCGCGGCGGATGGCTCTGCTGGCCGGGGGGCGGCTAGCCCGGCAGCTCTCTGAGGCAGGCAGGCGGGAGAGAGCGGGAGCAGCAGCATCTCCCGCCGCAGCCTCCTTTTTTATGCGGGCTGCCCCTTTCCGCCCAGGCGGCGCAGCCTGCCCCGAGCGGCGGGCAGATCGCCTCCATCCCGCTGCATTTGGTATGCATGAGCGCTGCCGTTCCCACGCAGGAGGCTGCTTTCTTAAGGAGGATCGGTGGCCGCAGCCGCTCGCCCAGCCCAGCCCAGCCCACCCCTCTGCCCGCACCGGGCCAGCCCTGCCCTGCGGCACCGCGGGCGCGGTGGGAATGCCCGCGCCCCGGCGGGCGGTCTCGGCGCTCGGCGCTGCCAGGTCCGCGGCGGATCTCCCCCTGGGGTTGGCGGAGGGGTCATGAATCAGACCGACCCCCCCCGGCCGCTCAACTGGACCATCCGTAAGCTGTGCCATGCCGCCTTCCTCCCCTCCGTCAGGCTTCTCAAGGTAGGGTGGGGGACAGCCGGCGGTGGGAACGTCTGCCCGGAGGGCTGCGGGAGCTGTTGCTGCAAAGTTCATTCAGAAATAGTCCCAACTTCACTGTTAATTAGCCGCCCTGCTGCTAATTTAACGGTACCTGAAGATACCAAAATCGGGTGTCTGTACTCCCATTGGGAACGTTTTTCTGCCGATAAGGGTCTGTGAGAGGGGTAAACGGGGAGGAGGATGGTGGATATCCTCTGTGCTTCTGTTTGCTTCGTTTTAGAGAAATTAAGGCGTGAACTTCTAGGGATGAAGAAGGAGTCTGTTTCTAAGATGTGTTCCTTTGTGAACAGCCCTCTGCTATACGTTCTTTGGGAAACCCTTCGGGTTTCTGAACGGTCCACTACCCAAAGGTCCATTACTTCTCAGAATAACTTGTAAGTCAAAGAGTGTGGGAGTAGACGAAAAATTATCTCGGTTTGTTGAAAGCTCTTCATACGAGCAAGGGTCCGTTAAAGGCTGGCAGTGCAGGCAGCATCCGTGAAACTTTCTGATGGTGAATTACTTATTTATTTTGTTTAAACCAAGTGGCACAGTTTTGAAGGTGCTTTTGAAGGTGTCTTAAATGTGCTTTCCTAGGAGGTAATTATTAATTATTTGGAAAAATTATTTGTGATTATAGACAGTGGAGAGCTCATAATCTCAGCATGTGAAGTACCCCTACTACTGTGTGTTCCACTGAAGCTGTTTTAGAGGCATGTGTAATTGGTAAGCAAAATATCTCAAATCAACTTTTTGATGAAAAAAACCCCCAACGTTACATTAAAGTGAAAAATCTTTTTTCTTGGAACTTCTTAATTGGATTATGCAATGAAAACTTAAACAGTATAGTCAGGTCCCTTTAGCCTTCTGCACCTATAATGTGTTTTATGAAATGTTGGATTAATGGCACTAATTAACTCGGTTCATCTTAGTACTTGATAGTTTGGCTTTGAAATTAATAAGCAGCCAGGTAAAACATGGCTACTTTAATACTGTATTAGGTGGTGATGTTTGATAAAACCATTTGATTTTGTGTGGGCAGCTTTGAAATTAGGTCAGTCCTTACTAATGCAACAGCACTGTGGTGTATGACAGTGCACTCAGCAGACTTATTGCACTTGCAGCTATTGTATATGTGATACATAAGGGACCATACTGTGTAGCATAACAGGTCTTTGTCACATCCTGACAGGAAGGAGCTACCCTTGAAATATATTTTTGTTTCCAAACCAGATGCATGGCTGCTGGGAGATACGTTGTGAGCAGAAGAAAGATAAAACTTAGGTTGCTGAAAATAAGTCAAAATATATCTAGTAAAGAACAAATCAGGAAAGTAGTTTGGATTCTCTTGCAAAGGCTTCGCTCCTCTTCCCCTCACTGGAGAAGCACACATTACAATATCCGTAGTCTACAAGTCAGATACATTTAGGAAAACATGATTTTCCTGAGGTGCGAGAATGCAGATTTGGGGAATTTTATTATCATCCTCAGTATCAGGAGAGGAAAAAAAAAAAGTAGTCTGTAATATTCCTTTTTTGGCAGACGAATGTTGCCCCCTGTGTATGGTTTCTCTTCATTGCACGTTTTAAGGGTGAATGTTGCAATTAATTATTAAAAGAGCTGACTAGAAATGATTTTCTGAAGCTACAGCTGGAGCCTTTTAAGGCCAGATAGTGAGAGGACCTTCTGGTGTTATCAAGAGCAGGACAAATAACTAGAGACAAGCACCTCTGCACAAAGGGATGTGTGAGAGACCCCAGCAAAGGAGGTGGGACTCTGGCACCTTCCGGAGCTGATGCGCAGAACTGGTTGATTGGAGAGGGAAATGCATATATGAGCATCTTCAAGACTCCAAATCAGCTTAAAATTTTGCTTCCAACACATGCTTCTTATCTTTGTCTTTTATTATTTAATATGTTCAAAGCTAATGAGTCGCATAAGAGCAAGGGCCCCATTGTCCTATTTCCCCAAGAGACCCAATAGCCAACCTGAAGAAATTCTGTCATGAAGAGCTATTAAGGAAAGAATGTGGTAACAGAAGCATTAAATTACCAGATGAGTAGTATAAATATTTTCCTGCTTTTTCTCAGGGATTTTGAAAAATTTTATGTATACAAATTCATTCATCAGAAAGGCGTCTGTATTATTTTCTCTTTTGTGTCTTTAAAAAACAAACAAACAAAAAAAACCCCTACACACACATACCCCTACCCCCAAATGAGAGGTGCTCCTGTAAATCTACAAACATTGAGAAGGTGAGTGCAGTAATTTAAGTTTGCTTTTTAATTGCCCAGTTTCCAATGGATTAAGTGGCTTTAAGGGCTAATGCAATATTGTTTCTCAGTGGACCCTTTTTTATACAGCCTTTCTCTGCAGAGAATGCCCTCAATAATAGAATAAACTTTGCAAAAGCTGATATGTAATGGCACATTTTATTATTATCTACTTTATCTATGGTTGCCAAATTCTATTACAATGTACGCTATAAACTTATTAAGAGAGAGAGAATGTAGAATATTGTCATTTCTTTGTCATTTCCATGCTTTATTTTAGTCTACTGGAACAAACCAACTAAATGACATCATTAAATTCAATGACACACCTTTGCCTGAGCTTGTAAGAATGAGAGATAGCAGATATTTCCTGTTTTACACACACAAAAGATGGCATGACCTGGACCTTGGTAATAAACAGCACAAACTTTTCAATTAATATCATGTCTTCTCAATGAGAAGTTTAACATTCTTATCCTAGAGATGTAATTTTAAGCAAAACATCAGTCCTTTCACACTGATAGACCTAAATAAACACTGAAACCTAGGACTAGCATGGAGGCCTCTCACTTTGTATTGCTGGCTAACAAATATATAGGATTGTCTTGAAAAGACTGGTTTTAAATAAATAATAAAGGGTGTTATTCAACAGATAGACTATGCTCTTACTCTGTTCCGTTGAAATGGTGTGCAGTGCTCAGTTGCCTGAACTGACATTTGATACAGCTGTGGCCACAGTGGCCTCATTTGATTTAGATAAACCAGGAGCATTTGCAGACGCTGTTCTGCTTTGCTCCCTGTGCTTTTCTTCCAGGCATATGTTCCTGTTCTAACCCACTTCTACTAATACCCTCTTGTTTAGGTACGGTTTTATAATCCTATTTTCTCAGTTTTTCGTTTTCTAACAAGCACACAGAGTACCAGGAGATGTATCTGAAGTACAGATTGAAATAAATTATTGGGAACACTCTTACAACTTGTGTCATCGGTTCATCATTTGCTGCCCTCATTTTTATCCCTAATAAATATTTCCTGTAGCACAATCTATGCTGGTACTTTTTGTAGTTGGCTCAATACGCGTAAACACACGCTAATGCACCATCTAATGCCCTTCCCACCTGAACTAAGAGGATTAAGAAGTGCCTTGAGCACATGAGCAGAGAGGGCAGGTTTGTGCAGAGAGAGGAACTCTCATTCTTCCCAGCCAGTCAGGTCAGGTTAGTCTCCAGAGATGGCTTTCCAGCAGTGACTTGTTTGGCTTCTGTTACTCTACCTGACTGCTGAAGATTGTTTCTTTGTGTGTTTGGCCAGGGTCTTGTTATCTTAATACTTTTTTATTTCTTTTAAGGAAGCGTTAATATTAGTGGCAAGCAGTTCTGATCCACTTTGTCCTATTTTATATGTAAGAGCTACTGTTCCCGTTGCAGAAAGATCTGCTAGTTACATATCTGTTTGTTTTATGGTGGAAGAGAGTTTCCAACACTCCACAGGTCAACAGAAGAGATTGCCTCCCAAAAAAGGAAGCCAAGTCCAAATGGCAGGATTTAGGGAGAACGGAAATTTTAGAACAACGTTGTATGCTTTAAAAAAATTCATGAATGACATGATACTAAAGACTTCCCTCAGAGGATCCTGTGTGCTAGGAGAGCCTGCAGATGTTGCATTTCTGCTTGGGACAGATGATACAGATATGACACATGAGCAATACACTAAAAAAATCCAAATAACATTAAAATAAAAATAGACAGAGGACTGAAAAATAAAGTCTGTAATGCACAATAAGCTTAACAGCACAGACTTAGAGATGTGTATGCGTAGAAGTATTGTAGTAAAAATTTGGAAAGCAACAAATCATCCAGCCTATTTTTTCTTAATAACACTACTACATTTTTTAAAAATTAATTTGAATTACATGTGAGTAAGTAGACATGGAAGGCAGGAACTTTGGAAGGGTGAGAAAAGAAACAAAGTGAACCAAAAAAAACACTGGAGAAAATACTTTTTCTAATTTTTCCCAGCCTGTGGCTCTGTAAAAATAACCTGCTTAGCTCTACCAAATAAATACAGAGACCATATACCTAACCTGGTATATCAGGTTCATCTAGCTCCAGGAACTGACAGAAGCTTAAAGAGATCAGGCGCTAAAATTCTTACCAAATGGGAAACTAGATTTTTTTTGTTCATTAATTATTTTTGTTTGATTGCCCTACCAAGAATATATAAGGTAACTCAAGAGAAAATCAAAAACCTAAAAAATGGTTTATTAGGATGATACACAGTGTCTTTTAAGTGTGACAATATGTACATATGAAGTTCTGGCTGGCCTGAAATAGAAGTGTGGACAGTATTTCTCTGGCGACAGCAAGCTTGGTTATGTCCATAAAGAAGGTATCTACAGATTGGGAAATATGTGGCAGGTTTTATTAAGGTACATGGTAAAATACCACATTGTTCAACAGCTTAAAGAAGCGATAATGTGATTTCTATTTGATTGCCAAATATAACTTTATTTCAGGATAATTTTAAAATGAAATTATTGATTTGGTAATTTGGTAAATCTGATTTGGTAAATTGAATGAAAAATTTGCTCTCCAGAATGGTGGAAGAATGAAACATGTTCTTCATAAAACTGTAAATAATTATGCTTCTGAACGCTCTACTGTGAGAAAAAGGGGCTGTAAGACAGAAGAAACTTGTGTCTTTTGGAGCTAATTTCATTTCTCATGCAGATTTGAAATAAAACAGATTATTCGACTGATAGAGTAGTCCTATAACTCAGAGAAGATACCTATGATAAATAAATTTTAAAATTACTTGCAAGAGGCTTTTGTGCCATAAACATGAGATGGTAATGTTAGATTTAGTAGGGTCTTTCAAAACAGAATTGTAAGTATTGTATGCTCTTTTATTAACTATTGATGAGAAAATGAGCAGAAGTCTAGATGCAAAGGCAGTCAAATACATTTTTTTTCCTCTTAGCTAGTTTTTTTTATGTCCCGTTGACAGTGGGGCCTTCTGCTTTATCACTGCTTAATAGTTAAGTATTGTTCTGATTATTGTCTTAGTTAATTTACCGTATCTGCCTTTCAAACTGCAACAAAATGAGAAGGTAGATTTACTAAGCCCTGACTGAAGAACTAAGATGCTTGGAATGAATCCTAATGCATACTGTTATCATTAGTAAGCTGGCGCACTAAATGTTTCTGAAAGTAATATGCACATTACCAACAGTAAAATGAGGATAGTAATTTACCTGTACCTGCACTCAGCTGCTTACTGAATTAAATTGTAATAACGAATGAGCCACCACTATGCTTCCTTCAGGAGGGTTTGATGCATTCTGGGAAGTAATGACAGTTCAGCCCTTAGGATCAGACTGCTTAAAACACAGACATGTAGAAAATATTAGACAATGTAACAGTTTTCTTGTAAATTCACTAATAGAAAGAAAAACTACTTATGCCTCTCAGTATGCTGGGGTGCTGTATAGGATATGAAAAATAGAGGAATTTTCAGAGTGCATGCACATTCTGTTCAGAAATAAATTATTTGATAAACAAACTTGTGTTTTCCTACCAGAAAAATCATATTTATGTGATTGATGCACTGCATCAACCAGAAAAATGCATATTACAGTTGTAATAGATGTTGCATGTTTTTGACTCTAATTCACATATTTTCTGGAGTGCATTATTTGTCCTTAAAAGCCCAGAAGCCACGTTGACAGCAAAGATAAAGATTCTGCTTTCTGTAGTGTGTTCTACTTCTGTGCCATCGGTTTCATCATTTAAAGATAGCAGGAAAAAAGACCTGGCTAGGGCATCGCTATGTGTTTGCAGTCTCTTGCTTCAAGAAATTAATTTAACACCCCAAATGGGGTCCCAGCTGACTGGCGTCTAGCAAATTTGATGCCCATCCACAAGAAGGGCCGGAAGGATGATCCAGAGA
>BJBW01000937.1:0-12808 GCA_004320125.1 Scolopax mira
TGTGGAGAACTTATTTTTGCCTCTGACTGCAGTTATACTCAGGAATACGGTTTAGTGATTTTTTTTTTTTTTTTTTTGTCAGAGTTAGGTGATGATTGGACTAGATGATCTTTAAGGTCCCTTCCAATCTAGATGATTTTATGTTTCTATGATTGCAGTCCACTCAAGTAGTAACAGAAGTAGAACTACTACTATGTACCTGGGTAGACAAAATAGGCATCCTAACATTTTCTATTGTCCTGCTGACCTCTTTCCTCAGTCTTCAGAATCTGGAAAATGTCTCTCAGTGGAATATCATCAGGAAGTCTTCATACTCTGTTGTGTGACTAATGCACATACATTTATGTGTCTGTATCTATATATATACACAGATATGGGGGGGGGGGGATGATTTAGCTTAGGTACCTGTGTCACTATAATTGCAAAGATAATACATTGCTTTTTTACCACAGAACTGTCTTACATTTTATTTATACAGCCTGTTGCTCCATGTCCACCTGTTTCTCTCCCTTGAACCGTTATTCTCTTTCAACACACTTTATATTTTTTTTACTAAATAGCTTTGTTGTTGTTATATGCCTACGTTCACTGTGACATTTAATTACTTGCAAAAGCCATTCATTGCTGCATATAAAATCCTTAACCATGAATATTATCCCTTAGTTAAAACCAACAACTTCCAATGTGTCATCTGGCATATGCAACCCTCCTTAGGGATATAATTCACCAAAAGCTATAGGCTTGAAATTTAAATTTTCAGTGACATCCAGAAGTACATTCCTATCACTAGAATTCCCTCTGTTGGTGTCTTAAGTTTTGCATGAACGATTTCATCTAATGTTGCTAATCCTGGAAGCAATTCTTATGTCCAATATGTTGATTATAGCTCAGTCTTTCTCTGAAGAAAGCATTCTACCATCTTCTGTTGTAAAATCAAGGAGGACTCTGAATTGCATGGAGGTGAGAAGAAAGCACACTGAACTATAAAAAAGATTTGTCTTCTGTCCTAAATCATAGCCCAAACCTTCTTTTTTTTTCTTTTTTTTTTTTTTTTTTTAACTCTACTCCTGAAACATCAGTTAAATAGATGACTTCGTAGGATAGAAAATCACATATAGAAAACTGAACTGAACTAAACAAGTGTATTGCAGTTTAAAGGGGAGTAGTGAGAAGCAAGTGAAAAGTAACACTTCTCCTGCATGGTTACACAACTTGCACAGTGTTTCTACCTACAAAAATCAGCCAGGTGGGAGTCTACTCTTTGTTTTACAGAACCATATATATTCCCACAAGAGAAATCAGGAACATGAGGTCTTGTGTTATCTAATGAGCTACTGAGTGAGCCCCAGGCAGAAGGGTGTCCTCTGAGAATGACCTGGCACACAAAGACCCTCAAATTTGTAATACCCATTCAACTACCTAATGATATAGGTCAAAGAATATTTCTTGACTTCTAAGTATGACCTGCAGTCTGTCTCGTGTTAGTGGAACTAAACATAAACTAAACTGGTGTTAAGGTTCCAAAGGAACTCTACTGCTAAAACCTTTAATCTTTAGAGTTAGATAGCAGGTAAGTAAGAACTTCAAACAATGTGAGTTAACACTAGATGTCAAAGACATTCATTCATCTGTCTCCTCGTCTTCAGATCTTCCAAAGACCTCACAAAAGTACTGTGTCCAGAACTTCTGCCTGGTCCTACAATAGTGATTCACAATATATTGCCTACAGTAAAAATATTCTCTGTTTAAAATGTGAGAGATGAAGTGATCCAGTTGCTGCAGACTGAAAGAGTTGAAACTCCTGGAATTAAAATTCTAGGGCTGAACTTAAGCCAGTTTATTTTCAAATGCAGGAATATTGTTCATCCCAGACTGAAGTTAGATTTCAGATCTGGGAGACAAAACTGCAAAATCATCACAAGGAAAGAAGATATTTTAAGTTTTTCTATTATTCAGTGTAGTATAACAACATTCAGATCAGCTGACTGCATGAGGCCATGATGAAATTTCTTCACAAAATGTGGCAAAATGTCTCATCATAATTTTTTCCAGAAAGATTGACTCTGTATGATCCCTTGATAAAGCTCTATGACTAGAGATACAATTGAAGCCTTACTAATTATTATATAATAACTTTTAAATTAATTAGTAAGCAATTTTCTTTTGTTACTATATTATTTTCATTATGCTACTTCCCACAACGTACTAAATTCTGTATGTTCATTACGTATCCATTTCTCTAGGTCTTGAGAGTCCATAGATTGTATTCTCACAACAAACTATCTGTAGCTGACATATTCTACTCACATTCTGACATGCGTTCTGTTACTTTTATTGTATACCTTAAATCTGATGGAATATTCTGTTTGTTTGAAGAAACAACACTTAGTATTTATGCTAAAATTAGAGATTTACATGCGATGTAAGAGTTCAAATCTTGCCTGGAGAATGTTTATTAGTAGACTTTTGTGTTTGTATGTTTCCATTAATACTTGCATAGTAAATAAAAGTAGTCATAAAAAGACAAAACAAAAATAAAAAGTAGACTATGTGAAGAAAGTTACTTTTATTCAAGCATATAACAATTGATTTGATATTTTATTGATTAATCTTGAAGCAATTATTAAGCATTGATCTTGAAATAGGGAGTATAAATGGTTTTTCAAGTTAAAATCATGCTTTAAGGTGATATCACTGTTGCTGGCATCACCAGTAACAGAAAATGTAATGTCTAAACATGTGCAAAAAACATTTATTTTACTTTGAAGTAAAAAAAAAAAAAAAAAAGGAAGAAAAAGAAAACAAACTAAAAAGAAACTGTTTATTAAACAGAATATTGTATTGAACATTGTGATATAAAAGCATACCTGCTCTAAAGGGCACATGGTATGTGGTAGTGGATTAGGAAAGATCAGCCTTTTCTGATAAACTCCCTGTGGTGTGTCTGGTAGAAAAAGACTCACAAAAAGCAAGCAGAAAATTACCAGCATCTATCACAGTGAGAATGAAATGTAACAAAAGCCCATAAAAGCTGTCAGAAAGAACAAACAATTCTTGATCCATAGTAGTTAAAAGAGGTCTGTAAACAAAGCAGGTTTTATTTTCATTTCAAACAGTCCTGTGATCAGACTGAAGTGAGATAGCAGCTGCTTAAATGGAGTTAACAAGCCAGATACTTCAAACTCAGTAAAATGCTACTGTACAGTATGGTGTGGCAGTTTGTTTTTAATGAAAGTCAGCTTTCACAATTTGTGAAAACAATTTGTGTTATCAGAACTTCCATAACAACACTTGAAATTCCACAAAGATGGAAGTGTTAACACTGATGATGGGGAAGAAACATATTTTAGGTTAAAACTTTGGTGTTTAAATAGGCTATAGGTTTCCTTTTTCTGGTGACTCTTTTGTCACCAATAGTTTCAACTGACAGTACACATTTTTATTTGAAAGTTGCTAAAAATGAATGCCAAATTGCTGAAGTTTTGTATATAAATATATAAGGATTGCTACAAATTACAATTGTCTTCAGTGGTTCATAACTGTTAAGGTTTCCCATCTGTTAATGAATTATCACACTAGAAAAAATCACCTTCTGCTTTTCCAGTGGCCGTGATGTTCCACCTGCCCAAATCACACTGAGCATTTTATAACCAGAAACCAATATTAACTGCATATATATGAGAAATTTCACTTGATCTCCAGTATTAATGGTACAACAAGATTTTATCACTTTAGTAAGTTCCATTTCCAAGCTGGAAGAAATAATTCCAGTTTGGAGAAACATGCAGTCTAGGAAGAAGATAATTAAGAAAACATACAAACTAGGCAGAAAGACATGGAAATTGTGACCCTCCTTATATGCCAGGCTTATCACTATGAATTTTGCTTTTAAACCTCACCAGCACTCTACCTACTGGCCCTTACACCATACTGCATCTAACATTCATATGTAAGTAAAAAGATCTAACATTAGTTTGACAAAAAAGGAAAACTGTCAAAGAAATGTTTCCTATGGCTTCCCTTTGAAATAATTACTTCCCTCTTCTCCTTCTCACGGACTTCCCACAGACTCCAACCAGAAGGCAAGATAAGGACCTTGGACCCCTGAAATACTAAGGGTTCATTATTTGACTACTGCTAAGTGTTACCACCACATGAGTAAAATAACAATTTCCAGCTCCTGTTCCTAAAATATTAAATCTGTTACCTTCATCACAGTACTTTTTGCTTTCTTTGCCTTATACCACTCCCTTTATTCTCAAAAATTTGTCTTATCATGAATATTTTTAGCCTACTGTAATATAGTCAGATATTACCTATAGGTACCATAGAAGACTCTGTAAGGTAATTAATAAAACTGTGTTGAGAGCAACTTCAGTATTGTACAACAGATGAAACACAAGTCAACAACTGAACCAAGAAAAGAGAGTAAACTGTTGGGGAATACTCATGGAAGCGAGACAGTCCTGTAATAGGCATGGTGCAAGAATTTTGTTTGTAAGGGAAAGGAAGGAATTAAGCAAGCAAGTTTAATTCTAGCATTCTCTAATTTTTGATAGCTTAACTTTGCAGCCCTCACAATGTGTTTCAATACGTAATTTTGAGTACGGCATATAATGTCTTTTGACTTGTGTAAACATTCTTATGATTAGAAGTCACAGAGTTTATTTATTGTTATGAATTGTGTCCAATCCAATTTGGTTTCATATTGTTCAATTCCCAAGTATCTTTCACTGCAAAGGGGTTCTTGGAAATCTGTAAATGTTAGCAGCTCAGTTGAAATAGCCTGCCTTGGCAAACTCACTGAAACATATTTGTCAAGCACAGCAAAAGTCTTGTAAAATGCTCCTCTGCTGTAGGCCATAGAATGGAGCTATAATAAACTCTGACCCATAAAAAGTCATGTAGACATTATAACCTGTTTTTACTAGCCTTTTAAGTGCCAGGAGCAATTGATCTTATATGGCTTGGGTCTTTCCAGCTTCCAAGTCTCCATGAGCACCTAGGAACCTACATGGGTGTTCAAGTAGCCCCTGGCTTTGAAAGCCTAAAATAGGAACAGATACAGTGCTATCAGCTACTTAGCTATTCACTCCAGGCAGATGTTTGGTATTTCCAACAGCAAACACTTAAAAATTAAGCACCTATGGAAACCAACTGACTGATTCTGTATTGTTAATCAAAATAAAAGTCCATGCAATCTCAAGCTTTTCTTCTAAATTGCTGCATCTGTCATACTGGAAAGAAAAGGGGGGAAAGAGAAAAAAGTAGGGAAAAAAAAAGAAAAATGTTTTAAATTTAGAGTAACAGTGTAAACAGTAAAAGTGCCTTGCTTTCTGACCACGACAGCTTCCTTAAGGTTCAATGTTGTTATTCGTTTTGAGAAAAGTGCTGCAAACCTTAGTCCTCAGGGGAAACTGAAGTTCACTTCAAAACACTTCAATGGGATTTTTGCCTGAGTAATAGCTAAAAGATTTAGCTCACTGCTAACTTCTTGAACAAACAACATGAATTTTACAGCTTTAAATTTCTGCCAAATACTTACCCCATTAAATTGCTGTGGGAAATCAGCCATACAATTAAAACCTATTTTATGCCTTCAATAATGTTAATGAAGCAATTGTGGCTTTCAGAATTTTATATATGTGTGTGTATATACATATGTGTGTGTTTTGCCATTACTGCAGCAGCTGCTGTTGGCCTCAGACAACTTCTCTTAAGTACATAGACTTACGATGAAGGTGTATGTGACTCTGGTGGTCATTAAACCTCATTAAAAAAAGCTAGAAGACTCTCCCCTATACAGAGTTTCAATAACATTCACAAATTTGCTACTTATTAATATGTATGTGTACTCTATTCCTTCCATTCTTCTTAAAGAAAATGAAAATATAGAAGTAATGAGGAGTGTTCAGAATTTGAAACTGGTTTCCAGAGAGACTATATTTCCCAGAAAGGTTTTGAGACTACATCTGAATGTAGCATAATTTTTACATGCCAGTGTGTGGACCTGGATCTGAATGTTAAAAATCTTGTTTGTTTCTGTGCATTTTTCACTTTTGAATCCTTACACCAGAAAGGCCTTTGGATGATGAATACCTTCTTACTTTGATAGGAGCTCTCATATAGACAGTTGGCAAAAAGATATTCTCCAAAATAATGAAATTCCTGTCTTGTTGTAAAAATACATGTCATCGGGGAAAACTTCAAAATTCTGCTTCTGCTTTCTGACCGAATGACACAGGCAAGATTTTGGGCAAAGATTTTGATTCTGAGAAGCAACTTCAGACATCTGAAAAATTCAGAATTCTGTTCTGAGATGTAATACCCACATTCTGTGTATTTACCTTGGAGGTCCAAGTTTAGAAAGAACGGCCTGAACTCTGGAAGAGGTGAATATACTTCTCCATCCAAAGCCAGAGTTGCAGTGATCACCTCAAGGCCACAATACCCATCTTTGGAACATATACATTTTCTGTGCTCTACCACTTAAAATCATAGAATCATTTAAGTTGGAAGGGACCATTAAGATCATTGAGTCCAACCATTAACCTATCTCTGCAAAAACCACCACTAAACCATGTCTGTAAGCACCACACCTCCCTGTCTTTTAAATACCTCCAGGGATGGTGATTCAAGTGCACTGAAGCAGCCTGTTCCAATGTTCGATAACAATCACAATCCTGAACTGAGCAGTTTGGGTTTATGAGGGAAAGTATAAGGACATTTAGACACCTGAGATGGGAATTTGCAGGAAGTGGCTTTCTGAACACAGAATGACATAAACAAACAAATAGAAGATATTTGAAGAAGAATAGGCTCTCTATGAATGAAAAATGGGAACTCAAATTTCCCCACAAGAGAAAGGAGAAAGATCTTGCCTACAAGTCTTACAGATTTAATTGTCCTGGTTTACTTGACACAGCACTTTTAGAAGATTGTAGTCTGAATTTGTGAAAATACAAAATATTTACTTTATAGCCATCTATGATATGTGCATTTCAAAGTCTCAGTGTTTTTGAGCTAGCCAGGTGCAGGAGGAGCAAGATACAGGCACTTGACAAAAGTTGGCCAATGGGATTATTTCATACAATGAATGTCACATTCATTGAATGTCACATTCATTGAATGTCACATTATTTAGAAAGTTTGCTGAGGAGTTGTCTCTCTTCCTTGATGCCTGCGATCCTGACAACTTCTTGCTCCAGTTCCAGACCCCTGTGGCTTTCCCTTCCTCCTGAAGTTGTTGCATTTGCAGTGTCTGATATTAGCTGTCCACTGCTGGGAGTGCACAGCTTCCTACTGATAACATTGGCTGAGTGTATCCTTGCATATTTTATATTGGTATTGGGATCAATTCTGGTTCTTTAGTATTATTAATGTTAATTATTTACCTTATTCTATTAAATCTGTTTATATTTCAACCCTTTAATTTCCTTGCTTTTTTCTGATTCCCCTTATGAGGGGTGGAGGGGTCACCAGGAGATAGAATAATTGTCTAAATTACAATAAATTGTGGGTTCTTCAAACCATAACAATAATACAGTCAGGTAAGGACAGTCAGGTATGTATCACTCAGTACTAAAAGCTAGTAGTATTTCTGATCAGGTTTGGTAAGAGTTAAAATTTGTTCTGAGCTCAACTGCTAAATCAAGCCCCATAGGTAATTCATGTAGGAGAGTCATCATTTAGGGCATTTCAAAAGGCATTGAACTTTCCGGCACCCCTGGTATTTCAGTGATTATGTGCATGACCTCCTCCAGTAACTCTAACCATCAAAATTAACCACTGGAAATTTAGGAATGAGGGTGGTTGTCAGAGGTGTATAAATATATTAGAAGTAAGAAGAAACATATATTCATGCAAGTATTTCTCTCTGGCATCTAACCACCAGTTCTAAAAATGTATTTTGCATTTATGAGTTGCCACCTCCATATTTATATCAGATGAAGGCTGTGGGGTTCTCTCCTTTCAAAAGAAGTGCAATTGCATTTGGGAAATATCAACACTGCAAAGAAATTATTATCCATCCTTTTTTTCCACCTTTTTAACCAGCTCATACAATATTTGCAGAGTCAGACAGTCTGAGTAATTTTTTTCTCACAGTAGAGAGCATGTAAAAAGTTGCTGTGTTTTCACTTTATGGAAATTGTTTCACTGGTGCAGACACAGAAGTGCTAGCAAACTCTTGTTCATATTTAGCTGTTCCTGAAAACAGCACTTGATATTTAAATCCAAACAGTATGTTGACTTCTTGTGCTGGCTGGTGTGAAATTTAATTTTTTTGTTAAGCCTTAGAAACCTGGGGAAAACATGAGATGAACAACAGCCATTAAACTCCAGTTTTACAATATGCTTCAGAAATGAAATAACAACTCTCTGCCCTGTGGATCCAATGTCCCTTCAAGGGCCACTTATACAAGCACTATACCTGAAAACTATATTTGACTTTTGGATTTTTATTGCTGTTTTTTCCAAGGCACAGTGTATAGAAGCAGAACAGAGAAGAAGATGAACTCTATCCTGGCATGAGCAGTTATATTCTGAGACCTCCAACTTATTTTTCTTTCACCAACCTCTTCTTTGTAATATTTAAAAAAAAAATAAATAAAAGCAAACAAAATTTTTATAACTCAGACTAACTCAACATTTCAAAACTGTCCGGTACTTATATTCATAAAGTTGTCCTAAACAAACAAGTGCCTTCCCCACAACAAACATTTGCAAAATGAATTAATAAACACATAAATTCAAACAAGAAACTCTCAAGAGGTATTTCTAATGTCAAGCAAGTTTGAACTAATTAAAACTTAACTTCTAAGCAGGGGCCCAGTCAACTACCTCTGGAGAAATTAGCACCAGAGGGGAGAATGGCTTTCCACCAGTTTTTGCCAACAAATCTCTATGCCAGAGCTTTTGAACAGATCAGTTGTTTGTTCCTTTGTGCTAGCTTAGTGCAGCTCTCCTACATGACCTCAGCTCTAGAACATCAGAGAATTTGCAGAGCCGAAATAAACACATTTTTGGTGTCAACACACTTCACATTTCCCACTCAGTAGCAACGTAGTAACTTTCAACATAAAGATTCTGAAGTTCTGTGTGGGTGAGTCGAGAATCAAGTTCATCACTTCAAGAAATAAACTTACTGTGGAAACTGATGGGATTTTTTTCTTATCTGCCTTCATATTCAGTTAACATTAATCACTTCCAGCTGCTTAATTCAAATCAATACTCCAGGGGTTTGAAAAAACCTGTCACTCCTAAGCTGTGTTAGCTACATATATGTTATATTCTTACATTTAATTAAAGGATTTTACCTGAATGCCCTGGAAAATTGTGACAAAAGCAATGTGATGACTGAACACTGATTTCTGTTGTGAAATTAGTTCACCTGCCAGAAGGAAGACTGAATAGCTGAGACAAAACAACAAGGTTACTGGCAGTGTGGCTACACAATATTGCCAGAAGGTCAAACAGTATCAGGCTATTCAGCCAAGAACAAAAATTTGGGAAAGTGATGTGGCAATATAGAGCGTTGTTCCCTATCCACACAGAAGCACAGTACCCTATCTTATTTCAACCAACCACTTCACCAGTAGCAGATCATTATTTTCAAAATTATATTAATTCCTTTTGGAAATATCACACTGTTTCAGGCTTCAGTTCACAAATTAAACTAGTCAGAAGCACAGACGTTGGTATGTTGTTTGTTATTTGAATGCATCATTGTTTCCATTTTCCTCACTCTGCATACTCCTCCTCAAACTTAGACGTGTACAACAGAATATCCCTCTATCCTTGTCCTTTATGCCCTATCTAGAATTTAATTTACAAGAATTTCACTTCTGCAAAATTTTCTGAACTCCTTCGACATCCAGTGATAACCCTCATATTCAGAATTCTCCCTTCCACCAGATTTTTCTATTTTGTCTTAAAACAAGTGCCTTTCTTATACAGCTAATAATCTTAGTTGCAATCACTTCTGGAATTCTCCTGTCTTTGACCTCACTTACTTCTGCAGTATAAAGATGCTCTAAGCAATCATTTACACTAAAGGTGTTTGCAGTAATGCAAACTTCAGTATGCCTATAGCTTTTTCTTAACAAAGATTGGTTCCCATACCTTTTTAATCATGTTAGAACCTTAAATTTTAGGTTTTGTTTATTATCAGAATAGTTTCAATATTTTAGTTAGCTATCATTTAATTATCATGGATTTCAAGAGGGCTAACTTCGTCTTTTCAAGAAACTGCTAGGTGAAATCCCATGGGTTAGAGCTCTGGAAGGGCAAGGGGGCTCAAGACTGGGCAATATTCAAACATTGCCTTCTCCAAGCTCAGGATCAATGCATTCCCAAGAGCAGGAAATCGAGCAAGGGAAGCAGGAGACCTGTGTGGTTGAGCACGGACCTTCTGAAAAAAATAAAATCGAAGAAAGAACTTTACACCAAGTGGAAGAAGGGACTGACCACTTGGGAGGATTACAGAGATATTGTTAAACTATGTAGGGAAGAAACAAGGAAAGCCAAGGCCTCCTTGGAATTAAAATTGCCAAGAGATGTCAAAGACAACAAGAAGGGGTTCTTCAATTATATTGGAGGCAAAGAAAGAAAAGAAAGATATATGGGCCTGCTGTTGAATGAGTCGGGCGCCATGGTAACAGAGGATGTCAGGAAAGCAGAGTTGCTGAATGTCTTCTTTGCCTCAGTCTTTACTGCTTGGGCCAACCCCCGGGAGCCATTGACTTTGGATGAATCAGAGAAAGTCTGGACTAAGGAAGATGTTCCCTTGGTGGAGGAGGACCAAGTTAGAGATCAGTTAAGAAGGCTGGATATCCACAAGTCCATGGGTCCGGACAGGATACACCTGAGAGTGATGAGGGAGCTAGCAAAAGTCATTGCAGTGCCACTCTCCATCATCTTTGAGAGGTTCTGGAGAACAGGCGAAGTGCCCAAGGACTGGAGAAGGGCCAGTGTCATCCCAGTCTTCAAAAAGGGCAAGAAGGAGGACCCAGGAAATTACAGACTGGTCAGCCTCCCTTTCATCCGTGGAAAGGTGATGGAACACCTCATCCTGGGTTTTATCTCAGAGCATATGGAGGGAAAAAAAAGCTATCAGAAGCAGTCAACACGGATTTACCAAGGGAAAGTCATGTTAGACTAACTTGATAGCTTTCTATGATGTCATGACTGGTTGGATAGATGAAAGGAGGGCAGTGGATGTTGTCTACCTTGACTTCAGCAAGGCTTTTTACACCATCTCTCACAGCATCCTCATAGCTAAGCTTAGGAAGTGTGTGTTAGATGAACAGACAGCGAAGAGGATTGAAAACTGGCTGAAAGACAGAGCTCAGAGGGTTGTGATTAGGGGCACAGAATTCAGCTGAAAGTCTGGAACAAATGGTGTTCCCCAGGGGTCAGTACTTGATCCAGTCCTCTTCAATATATTCATCAATGGCCTGGGCGCAGGGATGTAATGTATTTTCAGCAAGTTTCCTGATGACACTAAACTAGGAGGGGTGGTTGACACCCCACAAGGCTGTGCCACCATCCAGAGAGTCCTGTAAAGGCTGGAGAGTTGGGCCGAGAGAAACCTAATGAGATTTAAGAAGGGTAATTATAGGGTGCTGCACCTGGGGAGAAATAATCCCAAGAACCAGTACAGGTTGGGGGCTGACCTGCTGGAGAGCAGCTCTGAGGATAAAGACCTGGGAGTTCTTGTGGACAACAGGATGACCATGAGCCAGCAATGTGCCCTTGTGGCCAAGAAGGCCAATGGCATCTTGGGGTGCATCAAGAAGAGCGTGGCCAGCAGGTCGAGGGACGTCATCCTGCCCCTCTACTCTGCCCTGGTGAGACCCCATCTGGAGGCCTATGTCCAGTTCTGGGCTCCCCAGTTCGAGAAGGACAGGGAAATACTGGATAGGGGCCATAAAGATGATTAAGGGCCTGGAGCATCTCTCTTACAAGGAGAGGCTGAGGGACTTGGGTCTTTTTAGTCTTGAGAAGAGAAGGCTTAGGGGAGATCTAATTAATGTGTACAAATACTTAAAGTGGGGGTATCAGAGGAACGGGGCTGGTCTTTTCTCAGTGGTGCCCAGGGACAGGACAAGAGGAAATGGGCACAAACTTGAGTATAACAAGTTCCACCTAAACATGAGGAGGAACTTCTTTACTGTGAGGGTGGTGGAGCACTGGAACAGGCTGCCCAGAGAGGTGTTGTAATCTCCTTCTCTGAAGACATTCAAAACCTACCTGGACAAGTTCTTGTGTAACGTGCTCTAGGTAGACCTGTTTTGGCTGGCAGTTGGACTAGATGATTTCAGCCTGTCAGTCTGATCTCGGTGCCTGGGAAGGTCATGGAACAGATCATCCTGAGTGCCATTATGCAATACATGGAGGACACCCAAGTGATCAGGCCCAACCAGCATGGGTTCACAAAGGGCAGGTCCTGCTTGACAAACATGATTTCCTTCTATGTCAAAGTGACCTGCTTGCTGGATGAAGGAAAGGCTGTGGATGCTGTTTATTTGGACTTTAGCAAGTCTCCCACAGTGTCCTCCTGGAGAAACTGGCTGCCCATGGCTTAGGTGAGAATACTCTCCACTGGGTTAAAAACTGGCTGGAGGGCCAGGCCCAAAGAGTGGTGGTAAATGGAGTTAAATCCATTTGGTGGCCGGTCACGAGTAGTGTCCCACAGGGCTCAGTACTGGGACCCGTTCTCTTTAATATCTTTAATCAATGATCTGGAAGAGGGGATCAAGTGCACCCTCAGTAAGTTCGCAGACAACACCAAGCTGGGTGGCAGTGT
>BJBW01000938.1:0-88470 GCA_004320125.1 Scolopax mira
CCCTCAGCCTCTCCTCATAGGACTTGTTCTCCAGACCTCCAGCCCATTGAGGGCTCCAGACCTGCACACAGTGCTCCAGATGAGGTCTCACCAGAGCAAAGTGGCAGAATCACTTCTGGATCTGCTGGCAACACTTCTTTCGATGCAGCCCAGGATGCAATTGGCTTTCTGGGTTGCAAGGCTGCACTCAACTCATACTGTTATGGAGTTGAGATGGCTGAAGGTTCAGTCTGCTGACAAATGCAATGGGCTTTGTGAGACATTGTAGTTAATTGTTAGTTGTATAAATTTCTCCCTCAGGACACACCCCCCGAAGAGTTTTGATTATGATCCCAGCAATCACTCATGCAACAGAAAGGGTCTTCAGCCTCTCAAAAACAATTAAAACAGGTCATGCAAACATGAAGCATGGTAACTCTCCTACATGTGATGTATTAGCACTTGAATGAGGGCCTATGTGTCTCTATGCTTTGAGTGTAAAATAATTATGACTAAAAACGTGGTCATACTTAAAAATAAATTCAATATTTTTTTTTTTTAATCTGACATGGAGACAAACAACACAAGTAATTTCTTTCATATAGTGATTGTTGAAACTTAGACTAGACCTGCTGTTCTGCTGCTGATGCTTGCTGGGATTTAATTTTTTTTAAACATCCATTTAGCTAAGATTTATGTAAAACTTACCCTAAAAACGTTAAATGAATACATAGGAGAAAACATTCAAAAATTGTGGGTTTTAAAATTATAGATCAGTAGCTGTGACATTAGAGCTTTGCACTGCAAACTGGGGCATACCCAGATTTCCATTCTAGTGGGACTACTCATTTTGGGATGAAATCGCCTATTTGTAAGTCCTATTTATCATGTGAAAGAGTAATGTCCCTTATGGCAATACCTGAGAAGTTTAATCTGTAAAGAGACACATTAAAACTAGTGAGAGTACTGTAGTGTCTTGTACTGTAAAAGGCAAAGAAAAAAATCCAACAATTAACCAAACCATCTTTCTGTTAACAGAGCTAGATAATAGTCTAAAAATGTGTCATCTTTACATTGAATTCTGTTGGTGATGAAGGAAGTCAGACTGATCTAACTCTAATTACCTCTGAGTACACAAAGCCCCCATAGTGTATGTTTCACATGTGAGGGTTTAAAAAAATATTTTTAAAACCAATCTGCATTACTTGAAGACTTTTTAAAAAGTCTCTCCTGAAGCCAGGGAGGCCTGAAAATACTGAATTCATCCCATAAAGCTGTATTTTACAGGCATGATACCTTAAAGAGCATAATCTGTCTGGTTAATCTAGAAGATGCTCTTAGAGGTTTGCTGAATGATTTGAGGTAAAGGAGAAAATACTTGCTAAATGTAAGCATGGAGATAAGCAGAGATGTAGAGCTGTTGTAGGAATGTTGTTGTCCTGTAATGGTAGCTGAATGATGATAACAGTTTTGTGTTTTGGTTTTTTTTTTCTAAATTCAGAGCTAATTCAAATCCCAGCACACCTGAGCTTCTCTGAGAAACCTTAACAGAATCTGGGTACTGCCAAATGGGTGCGGAATCCATTGCTCATGCAAAGTCAGTCTGTTACCACCGTGCTCATTACAGACTGAGGAAACTCCCTCATGGGCATCTTGAAAGAGCTTCAAGTTTTCTTTGCCTGTCAGGTCAGCAAGGCAAAATCATATTCTGGACAAATTTGATGGGAGGAAAAAAGGCCAGGTCAGTAGCTGTTGTATGTAGCCAGGTTCTTAAGCTGGTAGAAGCAGCAGTAAGCTCTCCAAAAGAGATCATTTTGCTATCAGAAGAAGCTGGAGACCATAGTACATGCACAACTGAGGGTAGTAGAACTCGGGGCTCCCCATCCCACCTGAATGTATCCAATGACGTGGACCTTCTGGCCTCCTTTTCCCCAGGGCTTCATAAAACTTTCATTTTTAGATGGCTTTGTCAATCTTTATAGGGCCTATATAGCATAGCATAATAGAATAATAATAAAAAAATAATAAATAATAGACAAGATGCCAGAAGAAAGGAAAAGGGGATGAAACAGGCAGAAGAGGTACATTGAAGAAATTCCAGTAATTATTTCAGGCTCCTTCTCCATGCCCCTCAGTTTGACTTTAAAACTGCTAAACCCCAGTTATAAACTGGACAAGGAGCACTGCAGCTTAGATGGCCCAAGGACCTTCAATGTAGTTGCTTCTCACTCTTATGTCTCCTCTGGACTGATGGTTCCATCAAATCCCTGGGGTAGGTACAGAACAGCTTTCTTCTCTGTGGTGTGTTTGCTGATCCTGACATGAAGATTCCATGCTGTGCAAGGAGTTCCTCAGGTGCACATTTGGAAATGGGCTGGGTAAAAGACTGTTTACTTCACTTTGCTTTTCCCTGTCCTGTGAGCCTGAAGCCACAGTTGCTGACGAACGTTCTCTGCTTCGTTTAAGAGTTTACTTCAACAGTTATTTTCCTCAAATCCTTTGCTGTCCCTAACTTTTATGGATTTATTCTTTTTCTTTAGAAAGTTGTAATTCTATCAGTGAGTTTTGTTCTCTCTGTAAATGAAGAAAGGAGGGGACAGATGACACCAGTGTTTGCTAAATGGTATTTTGCCATAGGTATGACCACGTTGCTGGTCCAAGCCTTGCCCTGACAGCGAGGAACTGAAAGCTGCAACCATAATGCATATGTTTCATGGCTGATGGATCTTCTTGTACTGGCCAGATTTTTAATATCGGAAACCATAATCTCCCTTTCAGTTGAACATGTACAGCTGTTGGAAACACGGCTGCGTGCTGGTACCAAAAAATACCACATTTTTCTTCTACAGTTTGAAACGGGAAATAATTGTGGTTTCTCAGATCCCACTTTGAAGCGGTGGTTGTTTATAGCTGACTGACTTTAATAACTGTAATTGTATGTGCAGTCCTGTTCCAGCTGTGCACTGCACACCGTGAGTCACTGTCCAAAAACATCTCTAAGGTTCAAACCCCTCTTAAAAGAGAGAGTTCTAAAATTCTCCTCAATATCCTCTCCTTTGTTATCAGGAAGTCTCCTTCTGGTCAGGCAGCTGTGTTGTGGCTATGATAGATGGATCTCCTGGGGTTTGCACAGGCATAGCCCACGTCGCGTGCTCCCAAGCCACAGCCCAGGGCAGAGGAACGGGCTGTCCCCAGGGAGCTGTGACTTGGCCAGTAATGGCCACCTGCAGTGATCTCACCCCGCAGCAAACATGCACATCGCATGGGGGGGGCTGTTGTATGAGTCACCAGCATCACCCAGGACCATCTCCTGAGGGGACAGGTGTGGGCCTGGGGAATCTTCTCACCTCTGCTTCTCACCCACCTTGTGCAGAGCTGCTCCTCACTTCTGTCGCCCCAGTGTTTTCCCTAGTAATGTAATTTGCTATAAACACCAACCAAAAAACCCAGGAATTTGTCCACTTTGTCAGAAGAAGACACAGTTTAAATACTCGTGTATTACACTGTTATAAATCTCACCAGGCTTTATAAATTCCTTTACATCAGTAGAACTCAAATCTATTTATTAAACAGCCAAGTATTGCCTGGTGTGGGTGTAAAAGTAAAGAAACTGAGGCAGAAGAGCAGAGTTCCCCTTGTTTTGCCAAATGGCCAGTAAGAAGTCTGGAAAATGAGGTTATCCACCTCCTGCTCTCCTCCTAGCAGCTATTGCTGTGCTGTAAATAAAGTTTAAGCACCTAATTTTTTTTTGAGTTCCTTTAAAATAATTGTAATAAATGCCACCTTATTTCATACGCTTCCTGCCTACATAGTGTATTTACATATTACATGTAGTTGGAAGGTATTATTAGAGATCCCTGTTCAGGCACCTGAGTCATAGTACCTTTAACTTGCCACCATAAATAGGCATGTTTGACTGAAACCAATGTGATGCCTCAGCCTGTGCATCCAAGGCTCGGTCTCCTACCGATAGCCAGGGCAGACCTCAAAATTGAACTTCTTTTCTATAGCAAAATCCCATTTGCCAGATTTCCAGCAGCTCTTTGCACAGGCTTGGGATCTGAGCTTGACCACTAGTCTGTCGTTGGCCTCATCAGGTGGGATGAAGATCACCTTGAAGTCAAAACACCCATGAGACATCCTCTAAGTGAAGCATGGTGGTGCCCAGGGGATCAGACACCAAGGTGCTGACACGACTGTCTATGCTGCCTGCCTGTCCATATCAGCAATGCTGGAGGTCACCTGCTGGGGCTCTGGGAGACTGAAAAGCACTAGGTCTGTGCAAAGCAGCTGGCCAAAGGCAGAAGTTTGTCACTTCAGTCTGACTTTGTTATGTGCTGAGGCACATGGGAGGTAGGGGAAGAGCCACTGGAACAGGAAAATGGACTCTACAGCGCTGCTGTCTGTACTAATATCTATTTAAATTTGTGAATGCAGAACACATTTCACCCAAGAAATGTGAAAGATTCCTTACCTAAGATGGGAACGTGGCCCAAGTGCGGGTTATGTAATACTTTAGGATGTCCTTGACTGTATCTATGCGAATCTACCATGCAGCCTTCAACAACATGTGGGTAAGACTTTCCAAAAGTGCTATAATGTTATCAGTGGAAGCAGAGTATATGCACTATAGTGTGTGAGTGAGTGCCTTGGATTCCTAGTTTTCTGGTAAGCCTGAGTGGGTTTACTGCATGGTGGTTCCACTGTTGGGCACACAGAAGTCCTGGGAAAATATGGACAATTGTTGTCCATCTAGACAGAAGCTGGGTGGGAAAGAGGGTTTATTAAAAATTTTTTTTTTTTTGTTTCCTAGTGGATGCTGACTGTATTTGGCCCGTAAGTGTAACCCCTCCAGCTGCTTTGGTTAAAATGTCAGCCCCATACATCTTCCTGGGCGATGTGAAATTTTGTAGCTCATCAGATCTGACCCAGATCAGCAGCAGGATTGGAAGGTTGTTGGACTTGGGCTCTGTCTTTTGACAGAGGGCCATCCAACTGTGATGCAGAGCAGGATGTGGTTTCTCAAGCAGAATAGCCACATTCTTGCAGGAGGCTACAGCCAGAGGGAATTTTAATTTTAGTTATAGAACGTGGGGTCACTTATCTGCTTATACAACTCTTAAAAGGGAAGGAGAGCATTGTCATTCTGTGCACTCCTTTGTGGAAGCATTATAATGTGGTGTGTGAGACCTGAAGGGATTAAGTAGACCTTACACTTGGAACTGGCCTGACCTTATGCCACTGTCTCCCAAACTGCACATGGAAATGATAGGACTTCCGTACCATTAGTATGGTCTTCACTGTGTCTCAAATGATTTTTTTATTTATTATCTTTTTTCTTTTAGCAATCTATACGATGAATGATATCATAAAATTCTGTCTAGCAAAAATTGCTGCCAACATTTAAAAATATCTACCAAACCCCCTTCCCGTTAAGAGAGTTGTGTTAAAGTTGTCTACTCCAAACAGAAAGATGTTTTACTGCATTCTTGGTTATGTGCTTTTTCTCCTCAGATTTCTGTGAAAGCATGTGTTTCACAAGGCATATCAAAGTTGTCTCATGGGCAAAAACATGTAAACAAGCAGCATGTCATTTTCTTGAAATCCCCGGTAAAATGGCTACCCGTGTTGCTTTAACCGTGCAGATGGTTTTCAGATGCATAAAAGGAAAGGAGGATTTTGCAGACATTCCAAGCCTGGGGCTGCGGGAGATCCAAGTGTGCCTGTGGCTCTTCAGTTGCCCATCGGGAAGTCACCCAAGCTTTCTATGCCTTGATTTCCCACTTGGGAGACAATGACTGTGTAAAGCATCTGGGTTCTGCTCATGAAAAATATAACATAAGGTCCACGTGTTGCTAAGTTGACTCCTTAGGTCCTTAGGTAGGTTTCACCCACTGTGGTGAAACATAAACCCAGTTCATGCTCCTGGGAAGAGTTCACTGCAGGACTTTAGGGTGCGAGGCTTCTCTCTTGCACTGGCTTCCCATCGTGACCTTTCTCCTTCATGCAGCCAATACTTGGAAGGGAGAAGCAGCTTTGCTATTCCTTGCCTTAGCTCCCTGCCTAGTTTGGGGTGAATCATTAACCAAGCACTTGAGTCTGACAAAGCAAAAATGTATGCTGAGTGCCTTCTGCAGACTGCACGGAGCCTTGGCCTTCTGCAGAAGGAAGTCTCCCCCCTCCCACAGCAGCAGAAGCACCTCCAAGTCCCTCTGCTCTCCACAGTCCTTTAACCAGTCTTGTGTTTCCAGTACATTTATATACTGAAGTATAGTGTACATATATATGTATAAGTTCTGGTGTTTCTCCTGCTTTGGGGGATGAAGAAAGGTAGATGTGTCTTGTGGAAAGAAACTAAGAGGTATGTTAACTTTTCCTTAGATTCATCCTTCATAGCCTACTCATGAGTTTTTTGTTAAAAGGAACAATAATCCTTTTCCTAGTAGCAGTTAATGAACTGAAAATGTTATCTAGGGTGATGTTGACATGCCAGCTTGCTCTCTCTGTGGAAAATGACTCCTCTGGTCCCCCAGGAAAGGACTGCATAGTCTGCTGAAGATCATGGGCGAGATACCATTCTGTGAAAGGTGGAATGGTTCTCCTGGGTGGCTGTTTCATATGTGTGTTTCCTCCACAGATGTTTCTGCTTGCTTTGAAATTGGTGTGTTGACCTGTAAATCCCTGGGGACAGTGATGAAGGAACAGCATGGTTTAGATAAACTCTACTTGACACACTTACAAAGATGGAGGCTGGTTGGCTTTGTCCTTTCTCCATGAGCCAAGACTGAGGAATTAATGAAATGGTGCAACATTATCAAGCGTGTAAGTGCTTTCATTGTAAATCTGTAAATCCTCTTAATTCCTATTTGTAAGAGATGAATAGGAGTCCTGGGAGCCCACCTTCTCACAGTCCCATTCATGCCACAGATAAAACATGAATACTGATTTCTCCCTTTTAAATGCAAGAAGATTTATCTGCCAGTCCTCAAACTGTATTTCCATGATATACAAAGAGTTGCCTGGATAATTAACTAATACAGTTACCATTGCATTAATTTGAGTTGTTCTTGTCTGTGCTTTTAAAGCAAATGGTCTTGATTTTGCGGCAAAGTCAGTGAGATGCCATCTGAATGCAAGGGTTTGGGTGCATGAATTGCAGAATGAGGACCTATGTGTATATTTCTTCTAGGAAGTCTTTCTATACTGCACACAAACACCATTTAGAGAGTTTTACTGAGACAGCACATTCAAACCTGCATTATTAGGAGATGCCAATAATGAGATTGTCTCTTCAATGTGAATTCTTCCAGATGTGCCTCTAGGTATTATAAATGCCCTGGTTTATTTGGTCACAGTTGCTTTTCTGCAGTGTCCTCTTGTCTGCTCAGTGCTTGTGGTGCTGAGGTTGAACCCAGGCCATGTGGCAGATGGGGCTGTGGTGTATCAGCCCCATGTTTGGGCTGTCACAGGGACCAGCTGGCCATGGAGCCGGCAGTGCCTGGCCAGTGGGGCATAGGCACTGGGTGTCCTCCAGCCACCAGTGAAAAACTGCTATTCCTGTTGGGTCTTGCAGGGTGGGCAAACACAGTCATTTCACAAGGAGCACAAGAAAGTGTTTCCTCAACTCTTATCATCTAAAATATTGTCATAGAAGTTTGGGCTTGTTTCACATTGAAATTCCAATCAAATTTGGAAAAATATGGAGGAGTCAGATGGAAATGCTGGTCTTTCCAGCCAACCGCCCATTGTTGGGTCTCTTATATCCACCATCCAGCCACAGAAGGGCTGTGCAGACATAACTGCCTGAGGCTATAGGCACAAGCTGCCATCAGCTGGCAGAAAGAGAACCCCTTTCTTGCCCACCTCACCTCCTCTTCCACCTCTGCAAGTCAGGTCTCCACCCCTTGCCAATCTTATTCACCATCATTTTCTGTCTTCCCTTTCCTCTGCCCCTGCTGACTCACAAGGGCAGGCCCATTTTGAAACAAATCTCTCCTTTGCTCTCTGCCAGTCCTTCTCAGTTTTCAGTTGCTCCTCTTGCTGCGATGGGTCTATGTCCAACTTCCTCCTTCGCAGCCCAAAGTGAGCTGTGTCCCTGTGGCTCTGCAGGAGATAAGGGACTTCTTGTCTGCAGCAGAAATGGCAGGTAACTGCTGGTCTCAAAAGCCTTTACTGAGCCCTTAACTGCAGTTTTTAACTTGTTCTGTAATCTGGCCAGCCAAAGTTTGGTAGATTTTAATAGGGATAGACACATTTCTACCACAAAGGCTGCCTCTCTGCCAAATCTCAAAATTCCCCTTCTGAAGCTAGAGATCCTCATATAAAAGGTTGCCTGGCTTTAATATGTGCCAAGCTATATATTTCTCCCATAATAATATTCCTGTAAATGGCTGAACTGTTTTGGCTAAAGCAGATGCCGATCTGCTTGGAATCAAATTCTCAGAGCTAAGATTTGGCAAAATCGAGTAGTGAGCCATTTTCTGTTGTTCACACTGGGGAAAGAGGAAGAGGAGGTGGTACTGCTGGTCAGAAAACCAACTCCAAACAAGTGTTACTCTTAAGAAATTATCAGTCTGAAGCCAGCAAGGAGCATCCTTGTGCTTGTGTACCCAGTGCTCCATGTGGTTGTTGCCTCCTTTGTAAATAGTGAATATAGCAACCCACAAGCATTAGTGCTGCTTCCACCTTCCTTGAACTGCTAAAATATGCCCTTTAAACCATCCTGGCTCCTCCTTTCCACCAGGATTGTCACTCCTGGGCTTAAGACTGGATCTATATGTAGAATCTATTGATGCGTGTTGGAGTTTGGACTGAAGTAATCTGTATCACCACCTTGGTGCCTGTGTCCCCCCCTGGGGAGTGCATCTGCAGAACCCCTCTGTGCCAAACAAGAATGTCTTCTGTGTATCTTTTGGGTTAAACCCTTTACAGGGCTGTGATGTGAATGAGGACAAGTCTCCTTCCTCTGTTTTTAGGACCTGAGGCACAATGACGTACAGCTCCTGTTCTCCTTCCTGGCTATATATAATGCTTTGGTACATAAATGGATTATAAAATGCTCTGGCATCCTTTACCAAATTTGCTTCATCACAGAAAATAAGAGATTTCTTGATATTTCATATTAAATTATAAAATTTCTTTAAAATGTCACTTGAAAATGAAAATGAATAAATACATGACTGAACAAACAAACCCAGTTACGCGCTGGAAAAAATAGTGTGCCTGCTGACCTCAACACCCCAATCTGGATCATCATGCCTTTTCCAAGCTTGTGCTATGCAAGTCCTCTCCATGACTTCTCTTGCTGCTCAGCAGCCTCTAAGACCGTTTCAGAAGTTGCTTACCTTTCCCCAGGGAAAAGGACATTTTTGTGATTTCTTACCTTTAGCTGCACAACCTGCTCGTGGGCTTGACTGCATAGGGAATGCAGTGTGAGAGTCACCCCGGCTTGTGCTCTTCTTTCCCCCCTCCTTTGGGTTCTGCTTTGCCTGCTGGGTCCTTTTCTGCCCGTTTACTGCCTGAATTAGGTGTAATGGTCTGTCTATCTGTGACAAGTCGTTGATCCTAACCAAAGTAAGGTAGCTGCTGTGCTGGGCAGCCCGGGATGACCCTGCCCCTGCTTGGGCAGGAGGAAGAAGCAGTTTCATAAGAGCACAGCCATCCTGGGCACCTCTGGGCTTTGAGAGCACAAGGGCTGCTCAGAGGAGCCCCTTGACCCTGCTGTGACTCTGACTGATAACAGGCAGTGCAGTTTGTGTTGGGGCTTTGTTCTCCACTCTACAGAGAGGAACACTAAACTGCAGAATGACTAAGTGCCTTTTCAAAGGCCACATAATGAATCAGTGAATGAACAACAACCCCCAGAAGCTCCAGGCCCCCTTCTCTCTGCAGAACAATGCCTCTTTCCCTCTATCAAGATGCGCACGTAGTATATGTTGCATGCAGAATTATGTATTTCAAAAGAAATTTGTGTATTAATATTTATATTGTAGCTATGCCACTGTCCTCCAGGCTCTGTAAATAGCAGCATCACAACAATATGAATTACTCCTTTTATGCAAAACCCTGGCCAGAGAAATAGCTTGTCAATGCAAAGTAAAATTGCTGCACAAAAGTTTGACAGCTACATTCATTATATATGTCAATCAAAGGATCCTAAAGGCTTTATTGTCACTGTACAATGTCTGAACAATCTGCTAGCCCAATATGCCACAAAGTTATTTTCTCACTACTCCTTTCGTTTAAAAAATAGCCACCAATAATTTTTTGTCAAACAGTCTGAGTAAATGCATGAACAGCAAAGAAATCTTAGATTTTCTTGGGTGTCTGTGGGCTGGAGGCATTCCAGGCTTAACTTGCTGTGCTATGCTCACAGCGCTTACAGTAGATGAGATCTGATCAGAAACCCAGGACACACAAATTAAATTACTGCACAAAACCCAGAGCAGGCTGGGGCTGTGAGGATGGCACGGGGAGTCAGAAATTAAAACTTAGTCTGAAGAGAAGAGACCTGTTTAACCTGTTTTTTGGTCAGGTATTAGATATTCAGGCTCCTCCGTCCCAAGTCTCCCCCGAGGTTAAGATCAGCCTTTTAAATTGTCCCCAGCTATTTTCTGAAACATTTTGATAAGGTGTTGCTCTCGATAGACTAGTCTACAACTTGCAGGAGAGGTTTTGGTTCGATTTTCTTTTTCCAGCATTGCCTCTTCACTGAGCCTGTCAAAAGCCCGCTGTCAGTTATCACCTAATTTGCTGTAATAGGGGGCGGGGGGATAGACGAGAGCCTGGCTGTTTCCCCAGGAGCCAAAACCAGCCGGCGGGGGCTCCGGCAGCAGCGCCCCGGGCTGCAGGGGGGTCCCTGCAAGCCCCCCAGGGCCAGGCATATCGGGTTTGCCGAGTTTTGAGGGCAGAGATGCTCGTCCTGTGAATCCTCTGAGCCTTCCCTGCAGAGCGCAGAACAGCCGCCAGGGGGCGCTTGCAGGGCTCCGGGAGCTGCTCCCGCATCCCATCCCATCCCATCGCATCCCACCCGGCCCGGGAGACGTTCCCGCATCCTCCCCGGCCGCAGAGGCGCTCCCACTCCCTGCTCCATCACTCTCCCTGCTCGGGAATTGTCCCAGCGTTGCCGGCGAAGGGTTTTTTGCTCAGTGCTGTGGCAGCAGGCAGCGGGGAGGGGAGGTTACTGTGGGACCTTGTCTACTGGCACCTACTTCCCTTGCAGGCGGAATGCAGGGCCGTGGTCTTCCACCATGACAAGGCTGTGTCAAATCTGGTTTATGAGGGTGTCGCAACTTGAACAACTTTTAATTTGCTCCGGGCTGGAGCTTAAATGAAGTTTCCCAATTCAAAATATTTTTGAGGTTGGTTGTTTCCTCTAAGTGGTCAGCGTAGAATCATAGAATTGTTTTGGTTAGAAAAGACTGTTAAGGTCATCAGTTTGGTTTTTAGTATGAGTTGGTGCATGGCTTTGCTTTCAGACCCTGGTCATGGGTACCACAGCAGCAGCAAAACCTCAGGAGGTTACTTCCTGCACACGCCTCTGGCTCTACCTTTCTGGGGGCTGCTTTTTTGGGATGAGAAGTTGCTTTTGGCCCAGGCTAAAGGGCACTTTTCAACTGACTTAAAAGTGTTAAGAATAGTCCTGCTCTTATGTTTGTGAGTGAAACCATGGGGATGCTCTGTGAGGATGCACACCAGGAGATGTTGCATCAGAAATGCTGATTGTAACAGCTAGTCTTTCTACTGAAAAAGCATGGTGAAGAAATGGAAAAATGGACACTTCTAAAGAATTGTGGAATTGTGGTGTTAATTCATGTGCTGAGAGAGCTCTGCTACCCACTCACCATCCCAAAACCTGTGTGACATTTCCCTGAGGTGTGCTGCTTGATGCTGCATCATCGACATGTGTTTGTTCACAGGCAAAATGAAAAATGTTTTTGTAATCAACAGACTCTAAAAGTAACTTTGTAGTACGTGGGAGTAAATTAGAACAGACCAACACTTCCCACAGTGTTGAAGTTTGTAGGTTTGGGTGTGTTCTTCCCCCAACACAGCGTTGCCCTCTTTTTGAGGTTCTGCACAGAGCCTTTTTATTAACATTTTAAGTAATTACCACTGGCATGGCAATGGCATAAAAGTCCTTCAATGCATTTACTTTGTGGTGAGCACCAAACGTCGTGCAACGGTGTCTGTTACCTGTGATGGAGCTGATAGCCAAAACAGTGACTATCTTTCATTTAACCTTTACAAGACTCAAGTCAACTGGGCATAGTTAGGTGATGCTGACAGGACGCAAAAGGTTCTCACTAGTCCACCTCTGGGCAAGGACAGGTTTTGTAGTGTGTGGGTGCAATGATTAAGATGTTGCAAATGCTTTTCTTCCTGTGGTGGGGCTTGGAGCTCCAGTTGCTAGGCTTGGTGCTGCACGTATCAGAAAACCCTACCCAAGTCTGAAGCCACAGCTGCGAGCATCAGTTTGTTCATTCTGATCCTAAAGGAAACCCTCCTGAAGGACCCGGGGGATGCATCGAAATGAGCCGTGAAGGAGAGGGGTACCCAGCCCCTGCGAATTCTAGGGGGAATAAACCCACCTGCACACCGTGCTTGGCTGCCTTGCTTCACCCCCTTGTGGGAAAATGTTATGACTCCCTCTGCTTGGACGACAGTTCTCACTTCTGCACCCACAGACTTTGGCCATAAACTCTTAGCAGAAAAGAGGTACCGATGCTGGGATGGCTTTTGCCAGCTACGAGCTGTTTTCCAGTGTCGCTTGCTTTTAGTTGGCATGTGGAAAGGCTGTGGTATTTTCTCAATGTTTAATGTGACCTAATTGTGCACTTCCACTGTCTGGGAGGATCAGCTCTTCTGGTGTGACAGTTGCTGTAAAATTGGTGGCGTTTGGAAGCCTCCCTGGTGTTTGCAGCTGGGTGCAAGGCACGAGTGCCTTGATTTTGCTGTGTCAGCCCAGCGAAGCATTGCACGGCTGTGTGTGCAGCCAGTGTTATGCCTGGTAATGGCTTATCAATGTAACCTCCACCTCTCTAATTTGCTCTAGGGGCCGCAGGAAGCTCTCTAATAATCTTCATATTTGCTTGGCACATGCGGTTTGAAGCAGACGGAGGTGATGGAGGACAAATGACAAAGCAAGAGGAGAAGGAGTGAGTGAGTACCTGCACCGTTAGAAGGGGAGCAGTTTTTTTTGGCACTGGGGTGTCACTACTGGCCCTTTCTAGGGTTTTTGTGGTAAGTCGGCTTATAAAAACTGCATCCACCAGCTTGCTCCTTTGAGCACAGCCAGCTGTGCCCCTCAGGTGCCTGCAGTTAGATCTCACTGTCACCTGCAGGGGAGGGGAAGGTGCAGAGCCCTAACTAATGAGAGGGGCAGAGGTGGCCAAGGAAATCAACAACTCCAGCTCAGTCCCACTGTGTCTACCTTCCTTTCCCCAAACTCAAGGTTCCGGAGCACCCTCATTGTACCACTCACCTCCTCCCAGTTGCCAGACTGGTGAGTCCCTGTCTATTTTTGGCTGAGCTGGGAAAGGATCCTTCCCATGCCACTGCTGTGGGCACTGGCACTGAGCAGACCTGGATCCTCCAGGCAGGCTGGCTCTGAGGCTCTGCCCTCCCTGCTGGGACCACACATCCCACTGCTCTGGCAGGCAGTTACAAAACAGGGATCCACATAACTCTTTAAAATTTTTGTATTAACTTGTCCTGGAAAGGGTTAGAAATAAGTTCTGGAAAAGGCTGCAGTTTTTGTTGGTGAAGAGTTCTGCTTTGTCCTTAATCCTACCCTATAAGCAGCAGGGCATCGTGTTCATCCTCCAGTGGTGAGAAAGACTTGCAAATAATCCAATAAATTACGCATGCAAATTTACACTTTGAGTAGGTTTGGTTGCAAGTTCCGAGACTTAAAAGTGAGGAAGTAGCAGATATAAGGCTGCTGCTTAATATTTTGTATTTCAGGTAGTTTGCTTGGTCAGGCTGTTGAACTAGATGATCACTGTAGGTTCCTTACAACTGAAATTTATTCTATTCTATTCTATTCTATTCTATTCTATGTTCCTAATAGTAGGTTGTTTCTTCTGCAGGATCACAGATTTGCTTCCTACCCCTACCCCAGTTGCTCCCATCACCTTTTGCTGCAGCAGATGTGGCTCAGGGAAGGAATCAGAGGCAGGCTTCTGCCCAGTGGGCCCCTACCCAATGACCTCAGGGCCAGGCAGGGCTGCAGGAACACTGTGGAGGGGATACTGGTTTTGGCAGCTGGAAAGGAAAAGCTGGTGTCAGGAAAAGCAGGTTTCTCTCCCTGCCACAGGTTTCCAGAGGGCTGCTGAATAAGTCATGGAAGCCAAACCAGGGCTTCTTCTTGGGGCCAGAAACTTCTGTTGTATGAGATGTGCTAGAAGAAGAGGACCCTGCCCAGAGGAGAATCCAAAGAAACTTGCATGAAATGTAATTTTCCATGTCCTGAGGGAAAGGAGCCTTGTGGCAGCATGCTGCACAGGTGGGGATGTTGTCAGACCACTGATAAGTGTCATCTCCCAGGAGATTTGCTCAGAGCCTGGTGCGCTGAGTCACTGACACGTCCTTGGGACGGTTATGTTCCTCCACAACTTAATCTATGGTGTTGCACAAAATCTTAGAGGTTTCAATAGACTTTTGGAAGTCCTGTTGTGTGCTGCATCATATATAAAAGATCTAATCCCCACTGCAAATGAACTCAATCTAAACAAGCTGGTATTGTACTGTCTCAAAGGATACTTTAAGATGTTCATCTGCCCTGAGCTGGAATATGGAGTGCCAGCATACAGAACTCAGTATTGTACATTTTAACAGGTCTCTGAATGTTGATGTTGCCAATGGTTTGACACGGTGGTCTTGTGGTGCTCAAACCACTGCTTCCACCTTAGCAAATGCAGGTTTAGAACATTTCTGAGATGTTCTGGTGTGTCGAGAAGAGAACTCTAAGGTCGCGTCTGGAGAGAGGAAGACCCCAGAGGGATATCACCCTGAGGGACAGTCATCTCCGCTCCTCCACCCACTGCCAGCAATGCTGATCCACCCAGGCTGGGCAGGGCAATGCCTCGTTCTCCACGCAAGTCAGAAGAGCAGAGAAAGCTAATTGCCAGGTAAGGTCATTAAGTGTTTAATTCTCAACTGAACCAAGAGGCATCAGCTGATAAAGACAGAAGCTTCAAAGCCAAAATCTTTCATAATACCCATAAGAAGAGAAGGGGGGATTAAAATGAATATTAGTCCACGTCATATCTTTGAAGCTGGATGTTTGCCTGTAGCTGTGGTTCTGAATTGCTTCTCAAGCTGGAAGGCATATGGATGGGAAACCTTGCGAAATACCAGATCTCATAGGATTTCTGCTGCTTGAAATTAGTCATGTTGCAAGATTTGGGCACTGTCAAGACTTAGTCCTGTTTTAAAGTGAAGGCCCACTTTTAAAATTAGCCAAACCATTAATTTGAATTAGGTCTTTACACAGAACCTCTTCCAGCTGCTGCAACTAAATAAATAGTACCAGGGATTGCTTAAAAAGTGCAAAGGCAATGAATATCCCCAGCACTGAGCCACAGCATAGTCTCTCCTGGCACTGCTTGTGCTTATGGGACCTGTGGAAGCATCTCTGTAGAAGAGCAAGTGCCTGTTACACAAGTGTGACATGGTCTGCAGGGGTTGTCCCAACAGGTAGCTTTTGTTGCTGTCAAGGAAAAGGAAAATAATTTTTCTCTTTGCAGATTATTTATTACACTTATTTTATATTGTTTTTAGTTAAAATGCAAATATTTAGAGGATCATTTTGGTGACGTGGTGATTTTTTGGGTTTTCTAAAAATATCTCTGTGTGAAAGCTTTGTGGGTGGTTTGATATCCTTCATAACATGTCCTAATCTAATTTAAAGAACTTGAAGGTCATGAAGTTGAGCATGAAGGGAATCAGATTAACTTATGACCTGTGTAAATTCAGACCCATGTATCATGCACTACAACAAGGCCCACGGCTCTGCTGTACGTAGAGAAGAGCTGTGCAATGTGCCATGCAGCTGGCTGTCAGAAGATTTAGCCCTGTACCTTGACACAAGGGCCTCTTGGACCTGGGTGAACTGGTGTTTGCTTTTCACCATGCTCATGGCCTGATCAGGTTTGGGGCTCTAGGTGGATCTGCCATGGCAGGGTGATTGAAGCAGATGATCTTCAGAGGTCCCTTCCAATCCCATATCCTTCCATGATTCTGTGTGATTCTGTAATGTTTGTGGGGATACCAAAAAGGGCAATCCTCACTGTGGTAGCCTGTGACAAAACCCGGCCCTGGGCTTTAGTATTTTGGAAGCAGTAGGACTTTTCAACAAAATGTGTAAAATTGTGGACAACTTCAACCTGAGCAGAACAGTATATTTCAGAATTTCTGCTTAGTGATGACTGAG
This sequence comes from Scolopax mira, assembly GCA_004320125.1. Taxonomy (NCBI): domain Eukaryota; kingdom Metazoa; phylum Chordata; class Aves; order Charadriiformes; family Scolopacidae; genus Scolopax; species Scolopax mira. The sequence continues at coordinate 16,415 of BJBW01000938.1, forward strand.
AGGCCTTTATTGATTGCAAAGAAGTATCAGACATGGTATCAAAAGATGTGGCTATATCTTGATGAATGGCTGAAAATAGAAGAATGTGATAGGACCAGTCTGTATGGGGCTTTGAGCAACCTTCTCTAGTGACAGGTGTCCCTGCCCATATGGCAGGGGAGTTGGAACTTGATGATCTTTAAGGTCCCGTCCAGCTCAAACCATTCTATGATTCTATGACATACCAGGCAGCTTGTCATAACTGGTGTCCCTACCGTTATCTGCAATAATTCTTTGATACATTCAATTGATTGAATGTTTAGTATATCATCTCCCAAACTCTACTAACATTTTAGTTGTTTAGCACCCAGATGCAGAGCTTCAGTTTTGAATGCCTTTGACTAAAATTAATTGACCCCGTTCAAGAAATCTCTTAAACACAGACTTGAACTCTGAGTGTCTTAGGAACTTAACCAATTAAACCTTTAAGCTAAACCTGTGTTTCCTTGCATTCTTCAACATATTGTAGCATGTACTTCCTAAGCATTCACATGCTATTAGAATGAAATTTGGAGTTTTGCTGAATGTGGATGGACACAAGTTTAGTTGTTTTCTTATTTGAAATTATTACAGCTTCTTGGGCCATTTTGAAGTAGGTGTTGTACACAAAATGATGGTGTTCTATACAATCTATTTCTGGAGGAAAAAGAACATATTTTCCTACCTATTATGGGGTGCTCGGATGCAGAGGACAGTTTATTTCTAGCTGTAATTTTGTGCTAGTCCTTTTTTTAGTGCTGTCAGTCTTTTATTAGGACAGTAGTTTTCAACACCGCCCACTCTTAGTTGTAGAGCAATGAGATCATTTAGTTTTTCATTTTGTGTGGAGGTTTGTAACTGCATTTTTTTCTTGATACAGGATGGGAAAAAACTTGCAAAAATTCTCAAATCTTGCTAATGAAATGGTGCTGTATTTCATAGAATTAAAATGTTTTCAAAATAGAAAATGGATTGTTCCATTGCAGAAAGGTTGAAACAGTGCATTTAAATATTACGAAAGCTCTCTGTTACCAATGTATAAACTGATTTTTTGCTGAAAGCTGCTATGTTGCACTTTCAACTTCTCAGCATTTTCCAGCAACTTGCAACTACCTTAGTTGGGTACCAGATAAAGTTTCCTTGCAAATAAGCAAATTTGCAGGACTTCACAGTCAACAGAATGCAACTAATCTGTCTTCATCAGTCACTTTTGTGTGAGCATTTTACACAGACAGATCAGCTAAAAAAGACACTTTCTCAATGTGTCCCGGGGCAGGGGATGTCTTCCTCTCCTCCTTTCCACTTAATAGGCCTCACATGAAATCCTGCTCATGCTTATGTTGTGCCAGATGTCTAGAACACATCTGCCTTTCAACAAGCAGCTATGTTTATGGAAATAATGCCTTCTGGAACTGGAAATATAGGATAACAGATTCAGGAGCCTTCAATAAGTAATACGTAGTAGAACAGAGCACAGCTCTTGTAAGCACAGCACCCAAACAGATGCAACTTTGAAACTGCTCAGGAATAATTTAGAGCACGGTCTCAAAGTTTGGATAATATAACTACTGGTTCCTAGAAGGGATTAAATGATATCTCTTCTGTGCTCTGACCTTATCTTTGAAACATTTTGTATTAATTCTTTACCTTACCCTGATATGTGTGCATATATTTTAAGAGTGAGAGAGAAAGCCCAGAAATTAGCTGACTAAAGAAGAAACACAATTAAAGCCAGTCAAGACTGAGCATGTTCCTAGTGGCAAAGTTTTATTTTTTTGCCTGTGCTTCTTTTTCAAGAACTTCTGTCTGTTCCAGCACTTCAACAGCCTTCGCATGTTGAAGTCAAAGAGGACTTGATATTATCAGAAGTGTGTTTGCATCTACTCTAATGACGTTCCTGTAAAATTTGAGATCTAGGTCTTCCAGGAATGCCTGGTTTTGACTGGTGCTTACTGCGACACCCCAACACTATGCTCTCACTACAGAGCAAACCAATAATTGTGTCATGGATGCACCTCAACATTTCAGCTTGACAAAGTGTGTCATACCAACCAAGCGTGGTTTTCCAAGACCTCGGGTCCAACTCTTACCTGCATTTGTAGGATCCCCATGGGGCACGTAGTGTTCCCGAATCCTCTCATTAGAGCCACTCAAATAGGGGAAAACAGTCTTTCTAGCTTCGTAACCTTAACAAAGATTGCAGTATTCCTTCAGAGCAAAATATGCATGACATCTGGAAGCAATTATTCCTTTAAAAATCACTCTGTGAGTCAACATTGAGATGTACTCAGCACTGAAAAAGAAAACTAATAAACACTGGAGTTTCCAGTTATCCCATAGCCTGAGTGACCCACACTGGAACAAAGTCATTTCTAGAAAGCCTGAGCAGTGTGGGCACAAAGCTGATCATGGATCTGACCAAGGTGTGTTGAGACAAAGAAGTAATGTTTTTATGAAATCAGATGACCAGCGAGATCTTCTTTCTGTTATATTACGGGAATAATGGGGGAGTATGAGGAACCAGGTTGCACTAACAGACCTTGCCCATTGAGGAGCTGAACACAGCATTTATGGATTTAGATCCAAATCATGCTTTTTGTCAATATGATATGTAGTTATCTGACCATTTTAAAACAGTCTAATGTAGCATTATCACAGAGCTGTAAAAAATTCAGTGAAAAACTAGTGTGACTGGGGTCTACCAGGCTAGTGAGGGAGCATGGATGGTCTGCTGAGCTTTGCTGGCAAAGTGGGTCTCAGGACATTTCTGGAAAGGGCAGATGCTGAAGCAGATCCTGATTGTTTTAGATCTCATCAAATGTTGCCTTCAACCTTTCTATGGTAATATGGAAGATGGCTGGGAGCTGGTTTCTCCTCCCTCATCAACATTAAGGTGTGCTCCAGTACAGTGATTTCTAGATTAACTACTTTATTCAATATCCAGGGAAGACTATGGGTCCTTACCAGCTGTTATTAGCCTGCTTTCTAAAGGAAACAAAAGTTTATTTGATTATGCTGTGTCAGGCTGTCTCTTGACCACACTTAAAATTAGAAGAAAATATTCAGTTCTTTGAATTTTGTGAAAGCAGGTGACTGCCTAGAAGGGAGAGACCCAAAAGGAGCGTGAGCTCAGCAGCACAGGTGGGCAGCAGAGGAATCACCCCAGAAAAGGGCGCTCTGGGGAGCCTCATGAAGTGCCTGTCTCCAGTAACCTGCAGAGTTTACTGAGGCAGAGGAAGGATGCTGGAGAGCCTGCACCCTGCCTTTATAATGCTGCTCCGTTGCTCTGTTTTCCAATAATGTCAATTTTGCTGTGCATTTTTCTGCCTGGTGCCAGGGGCTTGATGAAGTCCTGAGGGGTTGTGCTGCCTAAAGAAATACCAGTGGAATTCAAGAGCTTTTAAGTATCTTACTTCCCATCTCAGAGTATATCAGGGCAAAACCAAAAGCCCTGGTGTCGCTGCATCAGGCAGTATGATAGATGGTTAAAGACTGTCTCCTGTTTTCCATAGAACAGGAATAATATTTGTTATTGCGGCTGCAGAAAACTCAACTGCTTAATGGTCATGAAGATCCCAGAGTACCTACTGTTCTCCAGAAGGACTAGGTGGTAGTGCTGATGAACATATTTGTGCTGATGAACATTGTGCCCAATTTGCATGCCAGCTGGATCAGCTACTTACTTGCTATTCTTTCTGCAACCATAATTTTTATCATAAATATTTTCCAGACATAGATCAGTAGCTCATATCGCTTGGCTGGCAAGTCTAAGACAAGTCTGTCTTAGTAAAACAGTTTGTACAAAACAAGCTGACTCTGTACCCCAGAAAGTGGTCATTTCCTGATTCTTTTGAGTTTCTGAGCTCTTTCTGAATACCTAAGGTACATCTGCAGGCAGATTATGGATGTTATAACTCTCCAGGCTTTAATGGAGGAAATGGTATTTTGCTGTCTTGTATTATAACTTTTTCCAGTAGAACACTATTTTAAAAATACCTTCAGGTTTGGTGGCTGTTGGAGGAAGTAGTTAGGACCCCAGTTCTTAATCTTGAGACCGCAGTTTGCGGCTGCAGTAAAAACATGTGATTGAAATGTAGGTGTCACTTCATGTTGCACTTTCATATGGAGAGGACCGGGCAGCGAAGGGTGACTCCTGTGACTACCGAACTGTGACCCATGTAGGCAAAGAGGGCACTGCTCCTTCCCTTCAGGGGAAGGCTGGCATCTGCACAGGGGAGCTGCTTTGCCAGCCTGTCAGATAATCATGCTCCCAGTGACATTTGTAATCCGATGAAGGATCAGGATGGGATTTCCTCCTTGCCCTGGGGCAACAGGCAGCTTTTTGTTGTTCTCAGCACCCTGGAGCAAGACTAGCTTCTAAGAATCATCAGAACATTTTCCTGTGAGACTTGCTAAGAGCTATTAAGAAGCATGTGATGGCTTGTGGTGAGAGCAGGACACACAGGGTTGGGGTTTGGGGGTTGGTTGGTTTGTTGGTTCTTTTCTCCTGCATTTTATGCAGGTGGTTACCTGTGATGGTCCCTCCACAGTGGAGCTCCCTGTGCAGATAGTGTGGGTGTACCCTGAAGGGCTGCTCTGGGTGAGTCTGGAGCGATGTTCTGTGGTGTCTGTGCAATGAACAAACAGGTAATTTCATTTCAGCCTTTCTAAGCAGTTGGTTCACTGGCATATCTGAGACCCATACTCCTAGCATGTTTTTTCTTACTTTAAAACTTATAAAAAATAGAAGAATGGAGAAGTAGGTAGTGTATTGAAGTTCTTGCAGATTCCTCACTGGTGGAGACTGGTCTGGATTTTATTGTGCTACAGTGTTTCCTTACTACTCATATACTTATGAAGTTATAAAGGCATGCTGAGAAGTCCTCTAAGGGACAGAGAATCTGACGACATGAGTGCAGAGGGTGGTATTTCCTCCCACTGCCTTGCTATCACTGGGATGCAAGTCCAAAAGGCCCATAGACTCTAGATTTTGACTACAGTGAGTCCCCAGTCCAAGCTCTCTGACTACTAGTAAGGGGATGGAGAACATAGTTCCAAATACCTGCGTTTTACCTTGACATTTCAAGCCAGCTTTGGGACCAGAGCTGCAGTGGATAAGCTATAGTCCCTGCAGACAGTGCAGGAGCTGCTGAGATCTTTGGTGTTCAGAGCACAGGTGTCTTTTCTTCCTGCTGTAACCTACAGTGTCCAACTGGTGATACAAGGCATATGGTAGACTGGGTGAGATTGATGGGGTGACCTTGCTGGTATCTTGGACTTAAAAGGTTGGAACATGTTGGACAGATCTTTGGCCTTCATCTTTGAATCCCTTTGTTATACAAATGGCTGATCAAAAAGAAAGAGAATGCTTGCAGTTAAGTGTTGTAGCAGCTGGGTTGTTTTGGTTTTTTTTTTTTTTTTGTAGTGGCTAAATCCACTTTTTTAGTGTTTCTAGCCAAGCAGTGAGGCATGGGATGACTTTTCTTACTGCCATAGCTAGAACTGGACAAACCCCAGTCATCTCTGCAGACCCTTAATGCTGCCAACACTCACTAAGGATCCTGTTTTCACATCTGCCCCATTCCTATTTCAACAGCTAAACAAAAGTCTGATTTTAAGCAGAGAGTGGTACCCACCCAGACGGTTTCACCTTTGCATTGTGGTAAGGACAGCTAGTATGGAGGCAAGCTCTTTCCAAAATCTTTCTGCTTGTTTTTGATGCCCAAATAGGGGGGGATTTCTCTTCTGAAAATGCTGATGTCCACTGTACTACTGCATGATGGTGTGGCTGGGAAGTGGTTCCTTAATGAAGCTCTTCCTTCTTTCTGGCTCAGCAGGAGAGCTTTCCTCTTCTGTTTACTGTCAATGGCTTGGAGATCATCGCTTACTTCACTTTCACATACACTTTACTCTGGGCAGATAAGAAGTGATAAAAGACTTGTTTTATTTTGGTGCCTTGACCCGAGTGATTCACTCAAAGAATCTGATGGCGCCTAGAAGGCGTGATTAAATAGCTATGATTGATTAAACAGCAATGATGGCTCCAGCAATACATTGCTTGGACATTTCTTTGCACTTTTTAAATCCTGGACCTGTTGATAGCTGGTGTGTTATCTAAACTCCCTTTCACAGGGGTTTGCCAAAGTGCATAAGAGTCCATCTGAGAAATGCTGTGCTTGGATCTTTTTTTTTTTTAGATCAGGGGTGCAGTGAAGAAACAGCTTGTCCAGTTCTAAACATACTGTCCTTGACAGACATGAAATAAGCCCACTGATTAAAATAGCTGCCTAGTTCCCAGTTCAAGATCTTACTGTATAACATCAGTGTTTGGCTGCCCTTCTGATAAACTTGGAGAAGGACCGATTTCCATTTTGCTCCTTTCGAAAGGGAAGAGGTTGGAGGGTTGTCATGCAGCAGGAATGCACCGATTCTAAGAATTTCTAAACAAGACCCACTGCATTGCAAATGGCAGCGGGAGCCGGGATTTATGGGGAGATTACTTGGTTAAATGTAGCCTGAAGGAATGAAAAATGAGCAGCCCAAAAAAGAAATTTGTTTAATATCTTGGCAGTCAAATTGAGTGGCCTGATTTATGAGCAATACTGAGTTATCTTTCTGCAAACAGATTTCTGAGAGTGGTTTTTCAATCCATGCCCATTGGAGGGACAGCTCTTGGTGACATGTATGTCCTTATTGCCCATAAAGATTGGTAGGACAGGCTCTCTTTTTCTCTATATGACTAGATGAAATGGTGGACGGTCAGCTGCCAGAACAGGGGTGCTGGTTCTTTCTTACCCTTGAGCCTTCCTTGGCTGGTGGCTGTGGAGGATGGGAACGAGGGTTGGCTGCAGGGGCACAAAAGCCCGGGGGTCCCTGCTGCAGAGCGACAGTGAATCACAGGGTGGGGAACATAAAAGCCAGCGGTCCTGTTGAGGCTGAATGGGCACCTTGCAAGTTCAAGACCAGACTGAGGAGATCAAAAGGTGTTTTGACCCCTTTGCTTTGTTATGCACTGCCAGAGGGACAGTCCATTCCACTGGGACTGAGGAGGTGGCTCCCCTTCTAGGTGCCACCCCCAGTCACACACATGTAACTGGCATAGCCTGGGACAAGTGATGGTAAGACTGGTCAAGGGGACAAGTCCCAGACAGTGTAGCAATTGTGGATGAAACCACGGCTTTATTGGAGTCTCTAAGACTTCTGCTGTTGCCTTCAGTGGAATCTCTAATTTTCCTCTGCTGATTTTTTGCATGCATATATGCACTGGCGTATATGTGAATCCAAGAGCCACACAAAACTGCTTTCCATTGGCAAAGCATCCCACAGGTTCCAGTTCCTCTGAAAATTTCCATTCAGCTATCTGCACAAATTTCATACTGTGTATGTCTCCAGGAGTCTTGTTTTTGCCCATGTGAAGCTAACTGTCTATAATGAAGTTATGAGTTATTTGACTAAAATAAGAACTCAGACTTCAAAATAAGAAACCCAAAACCAAACCCGCAGCTATTTTTTTCAAGTTCTAAAAAAAATAATCGTATTTCCTTTTTGAATGAGTCTCTCACCACTTAGTACAAACTTGCAGTTCTGCGGGACACAAAGAGCTTTTTTCACCAGATGCTAAATCTGAAGTCAGTGGAAGATCTAAGGGAGTGGCTAAAGGCGAGCGTGTGCTCAGGTGCTTGCTGATTTGGGACAGACCATTCAGTGTTCTCCTGAGTTGTATCTTATGTTTTAAAGGAAGGACCTTTGTTTTGCCAAATGGTTCATTTCTATTTTGTTATGTGCTGGGAGCTCAGGATAATCCCATTTGGAGAGAAACAGAGAGGACGGAAGGCTACACTTGGGAAAAACTATTTTCAGTAGCTCTGTTTTCTCTAACCCCATTTTCCTCATTATGATCAGCTAATGCTGACAGACTGGTTCACAGAAATTAAACCCCATTATATGGTACAAACAAGTCAATGAGGCCTGGAGTCGGACCCTACTTTAACATAAGTAAAATAAAGATCCCCTGTGGCTTTTAATTCCTTTTTATTTAGTTACTTAATTGAACCTGCACTGTTCTTCCTTTGTAATTGATTACGACACAGAAAAGGTAATGAAACAGAAAACTTTATTTTCTCTCCAGTGATTTTTATAGTTATCATGGAAATGTTTTTACTGCTTCCTTTTGGGACATAAATATTCTCAATATAGGCAAAGGGAAATCAATGCTAGTTAATTGAAGGCATTTACATAGCTGAAAGATTAAAAGTTGTGGGGGATTCGGGTTTTTTTGGTTGGTTGGTTGGTTTGTTTTTTGTTAGGTTTTTGGTTTTTTCCCTCTTGTAAATCATCTCAGATTTTTCAGAAGGAGAATTAATCTGGCATTTTATTGTCCCTTTCTTTTTTCAAAGCTGAATCTGCAAAGTATGGGGACCTGGTCCAAAACTAACCGAAGCCAAATGGGAATCATTCCATCTAATTCAGTGGCTTTGAATCATGCTTTAGAAACACATATTCAAGACATATTTATATATGTATACACACACAGAGATGACTATGTGTTCCACATGCCATTTGTCATAACTGGGATTAATCTCTGAGCGAGATAAGAAAGGAAAATTTGGGGTTTTTTTCTGGATTTAAAGAAAAGCTGATGTTAATTCCCCAATTATATTACTTCCTTTAAATCTTGTTCCACTTGTACTTCTGTTTCTTTAATTTGTGAAGCTTGGTTTTCTTAATTTTGTACGTGTTCCACCTTCTCCTCTCCTCTCTTTTTCTTTGGGAAAGGTACCTTCAGCAGCAAAGGCACCTTTGGCAGCACAAGGGTCCTGTGGGTGAAGTTCACCCATTAAGCAGCGCTGCTCCCACCTTCCCTTTCCTATGTGGAGCTCTGGGTATTTCTCGATGATGCTCAGAGCTGGCTGGGAGTTAAAGGACTCAAGTCTGAAAGTCTAAAGGAGCTGCCAACTTTCCCCACCCCTTGCCTTTGTGCATGCAGCTTGTTGCCTTGAAGCAATTTTAATAAAGACTATGTAACAACATGGTGTTGGCATAGCATGAGCAACATTATTCCATCTGTTTCTAGGGAAAATGTAAAAACATGTGTTAGTATAACATTAAGGTTCAAATTTTCAACAGTTAAAAACCAGGCAATGCTGGAGTTACAGACTGCTTTTTAAAGCTACTTGGTGATTTTCTTTGCCTTTATTTTTTTGGATCTTGTATTCAGATACCTTTAAAAAAGTCTCATGTCCAAAGAGCTTGGAGGATGCATCCTTGGAAATTAAAGCTCTGTTAGCTATTTCAGATTGGCCAGTCAAAATTATTGCTTTTTGTCGATAGTGTTGCATATCTGATAATTTAAAGAGTATTTAGGCTCTCACTGTAGAGATGAATGAGGGCTGTAAAATTGTATTTGCAAACATTTATCTTAAATTCTATGAGAATTAACCTTACATTAGGTGAAAGGCTTGAGCATGCTAACTTTAATATTTTGCTAAACTCAGATTGCTATAAAAAAAGAGCTTTAAAGAGAATATGCAGTGCTTTTCTGAATCAGTGCCTTGACACTTATTTTTTATTTGATTTTTTTGTGTGAATAATTATAAAGATATATCAGGCAGAGTTTTTACTGAACATCACATTTTAAACAGTGATGATAGAATATCATGTCTTGCAATTGTGGTTATTTGTGCCAAAAGTCTCATTTTAAGAATTTAAGAATTATGCTGGTACAGTCAGGAAACAAAGCGATGCAGCATGTGGTTTCCTGGCATTCGTACCTAGTGAGAACAGCTTTCACCATCAGTGCTGCAAACTCAAAACAACATTCACGAGGAGATATCCACTGACACAGAGCAGTACTGAGTAAAGGTGTGATCCTGTACAAACAGGCGATCGAGGAATGAACAAGAAAAGGTGCTTTGCTGGATCTGATACGATGAACAAGGAAGAGCTGGTTGGAGACAACACATCAAGTTGGAGGCAGCCTTGGCTGCAGTGACCATGAGATTGTGGAGTTGAAGGGCCTAAGAGGAGGGAGCGGTGCAAAAAGCAGGACTGGAGCCTTGGATTTCAGGAAAGCAAAATGAAGCCTCTCCTGAGTCTGCTCAGAAGAATCCTATGCAATACAGCCTGAGAGAAGATGGATACAAGAGAGATGGGCACTCAGGGAAACACCAACCCAAAGTGCAAAAGTGGCAGGAAGCCTGTATGGATGAGTAAAGAGTGCCAAACTGAATTCAGACGTACAAAGGAGAAGTGTATGGCATGGAAGCAGGAGGAGGTGACCAGGAGGAGAATAGAGGTAATGTCCATTCTTTCAGAGATGGGGTCTAGGAAAGTCAAAGCTTGTCTGAAGTTGAATCTGGTGGGGCATGTGAAGGACAACAAGACGGGATTTTACAAGAGCACAAACAGCAAAAGAAGGAGTAGAGAACAAGTGGACCTGCTGCTGAATGGTGCAAGGGAACCGATGACAAATGACATGGAAAAGCCTAACGTTCTTAATGTCTTCCTTCCTTAGTCTTAAATAGGAAAATCATTCTCCAGGAATAAGACACCCCTGAATATGGCTCTACATGCCCTCTCCAACATCAACTGCGTGTGAGCTGGTGGCATCTCCAGCAGGTCTGGGTTGGCCTTCTGAGAGCAGGGTGGACCTGGTCCCCAGACCTTGGCAGCCCTCCTCCATGCAGGAGGCCCCAAGGGACCCTTTACATCCCCCTACCCGCTGGAACTGGCTGCTCTCAAATCTGCATATAGTTTTTTTCATGAGGTGTGACTCATCAGAGTCATCAAGCTGCGACCTCATAAAAATGGCTTTTCTAGAGCCATAGAAACCACGAGATCCCATTACAAGCCGTTTAATTTTTGGTGACTAATGGAAGGCTAGCAGTAATCAGACAAGAGGAAATTCTTAACTCTTTCTCAGATTCCCTTTTTTCTCTCTAGTAAAAACAAAGCTCACCAATAAATGAAATTCAGGTCAGATGGGTATTCTTCATACACTCTGCACCAGTGCCTGGTTAGTTGACAGAAGACTGCCAAATGTCTGTTCAAATTTCTTGGTTTTCCTTCCTGTGAAACTGTGCCCCTTGTAAGATATTTCAGCTACTTCAAAGACCTCAAAACAGCTTTTTTTTTTTTAATTCCCATTTGTGATTTTATAGATCATATAAGTAAAACTGGTAAGGAGCAAAGTATCAAGGTTGCAGACTGGATGCCTGAGCAGACAAGCAGAATTTCAAGGCTAGACAATGGAGCAAGCTGGTGAAGTCATTGTAGCCTGGTTCTGCAGTGAAAATTGCAGAGCTGGGACTCTCTGCTGGGACTCTCTGGTCCTTCTCTTTAATTTAATTGTAGCAAATAAAGAAATGGAGAGGGTAAGGGGGCAAATAGACACAGAAACACACTTTTGAGCTTACAAAAAAATTGAACGGCATGTGCTGTTGGCCCTATTAATGTAAGTGATTCAACATAGACCAACTTTCAGCCCTCTTGTAAAATTAATATGAGCAGTATGGTCTTCACTTATGTGTCCCATGCCCCAGACTGGGACTAAGCTTATGGCTGGCAGAATGGGGCAATGCATGACTGGGAGGTGGTGGGCTGTGGGCCATCATATGCACTTTAATGATCAAGTGCTTTTTAATGTCTGTTGTGGGCCTATTCAACTTTGGACAATTATGTACGTATGCAAGAGTCTGCAGTGTAATGGGTTCTGCAATGTGCTAAATGCTGAAGGAGGAGTATTTCTGGGGTCAGAGAACTACTCAGGCAAAGCTTCACTAAGGGGCCCTGCGGTCAGCGTGAGTGTGTGAAATACAGTGCAAATGATTGTATGTCATATTTTTCTGCTTCTCTTCCCATATTGCTTTCTCCATCTTGTTATATCTGTTTTCAGCTCAGTGCTGGCCTGAGGGATAATGGCAGATGGCTCATGGACCAGACACAGGCGGAAGTGCATTTACGCCGTGTCTGTTGGCCAAGAGCTACTGACTTAAATCAATGGCTTTACCTCAAGTGTCTGGTCTTGCTTGGATCTACTTGAGAAATGACACTTACTCTTCTTCTCCATGTTTTCACCAATGAAATCTACAAGAGAGTTCCAAGCCTCACTCATGGCTTGCCTCCCTCTGCAAGGGGTCAAGAGTTTTAGGGAAGCTCAGCGAAGCACAGCTAAGTGGGGTGCTTTTATAGTTGGTTTTTTTTTTTTTTTTTAGTTTTTCATTTGCCTTTGCATAGAAAAATTCTAAAAATGGCATATAATTGCAGGTGAGAACTGTGTTAAGAACAAATGGACGCCCCTACAGTTCCTGCCAGCCACAGTCTGGGGGAATTTAGGAAGGTGTGTGTAACCACAGAGATGTTCCATTTCTACCTCAAGTAGCTGATGCCATTATAGGATTCATTTTGTGGAATTTGGCCAAACGCTGTTCTAAAAAATTTCCCTATAGCAAGGACAAAGAGCAGTGATGTTTTTAATACTAACCCCTGAATCTTACTGATTCAGGTACTGAAGTGGAAGGGCCCATTAATTCAGAATGAGTCATGGGCTCCCTGTTAGCCACCTGACATTGTGCCTGGTCTCTGAGTCACTCACAGAGGTCTTCACCAGGCAGGCTGGGTGCCACAGAAGTTGGGGTCACCAGGCTGGCGAGGTCTTGTGGGTACTGTGGGAAAGCTTTGAATTGTAAATATTGTTTCCTGTAGCATCACTTTGTACGGATTCCCACTTTGGACTACACAAAAGCAAAGGCTGGGCCATGTCCAAGGACTCATATAATGAAACACAGGGGCTTCTTCTCAGGTGGCTGCATCTTCAAACAAGCCAACTAAGTGAAAAGAGTGCTATCAGAAGGTCTGAGTCCTTTGGAGGTCCAGCTCAGTCATACTGTTTAGTATCTATGTACCTGTCACTTTGCTTTAGTTTCATCAAGGAGGGAAGGGTGATGAAAACCAGGGAAGTGAGCTAAAGTGACCCTATGCTGGATAAATTGAACATTAGTGACAGACTAGAGACAAGGGCAGGCTCCCCTGACTGGAGCAATATACAGTTGATAGATGTGATGAAATACAGAAATGCTGCTCTCCTATGGGTTTTACTGGAGTTAAGGTGTTTCCTGCCTGTGACAAGTAAGGAGAAGAGATTTTTCAGGTTTCTTATTGTAAAATCTTTCATGATGCAGATGTCTTCTGCATGGTCTTCAGTACCAGGAAAACAGATGTCTCTGAGAAGCCTTAGAAGCATACCAACATTTCAACAAAGTGATGACTAACACCATTCTCTTCCCTGTATGTTGCTATTGATCCTCTTAATGGCCCTCATTTATTGACTTCCTTTTTGCAGTACCAGGGGATCTTCAACTGAGAATTCCTTATTATTTTGGGTTTAGAGGATATTTGGCAAAAGGTGAATGTAGTTATACTTTCACTGGCTTGCTTCTGTTGTTTTACTTTCCAATGGCTGGAAATTTCCTAAAAGAAAATCATCAAAGTAAATAATTCTGTCCCACACTGTGATGATGAGTCCTGAGGAGAAAAGAAGGCTGCATCATTTGTAGTACAGAACTGAAAGAATCTGGAGACACACGAGGACATGCCAGGCTGTGCCAGAGATAGAATTCATCCATTCAAACCCAAGAGTAAAAAGGGGCCTTAAGTTTCTGTGAAATGGAGCTCAGATACTGCAGTCAGGTTTTTGCCTGGCTTTAGAAATAACTGCTGACAAAGTCAATGCAATGTAATGTGCAGTGAACCGTATAGCACAGCATCCATCCAAAATCCTAGCGAAATACTGAATATTTGAAGACTTAAAGTAATTGACATCCTCTCAGGAGCAGAAATGGGGACATCATCAACATAGAGAACGTGAATTGGATCTTTTACTGTGACGTTGGTTTACAGGCTTCAGATCAGAACATCAGTAAGAATGATATAAAAATGGCCTCACAATGATGGAATAATTGTTGGAACAAAGTGTATGTGTAAGTGTGTACATAATACAGCAGCAGATTGGAAGATAATCAGATTAAAATATTGATATGAAGATAAGGTAAAAATCTGGCTTCTTGCCTAACCATCTTACACAAATGAAACACAATAACCCAGAGAGTATTTTAAACATTTTTTTCTTAAAATCCTACCTTTCCTTGACCTTTTCAAACTTGCCATTGATGTAAAATGTGGAAAGTTAACTAATTAGGATTCTGAATGTCAAATTTTACCTTGGCCTTTCAGGTAGGTCATGCAGGAAGATTGTACATGACTCTAACGACTACTGCAAGAAAATGTAGCACAAGTCCAGAGTGTATATGTATATTTTGGAGATGTAATATCTCATGAGCCACTGTACATTGGCACTCATCGGCTGCTACAGGAAGAGATAGTTTGACAGGTGTTTGCTTAAGATCCTGAGATTACCCTACACGTAAGCACCAGACACAAGTGAACCAAAGCTGTCCTAAGATATTCAAGCAGCCAAACCCCTTAAAGACTGTAGGTATGCTCTGTCCATCTGTGGCTTGGCAGAATATATAACTCAAGACCACCTGAAGCTGACACAGCCTAAGTGCTCAGTGGAAGGACTGGCACATATGAGGTCATTTTGGATTTCCCTGCAAGCACCTGTCATACAACATGTACAAGAAACTGGACAGAGCTTTTTTAATCTTCTGCAAAAGCAGAACAGAGATGTGAGCAAGTGTTAGGAAAGAACTTAAAGTCATTATTTATTGAGAAGTTTGTGTGCTGTGTATTTATGTGGATGCTGGAAACGATAAAATTATGCTCTCCTCCCCTTTCTAAATGATAACATAGTTCAGCTGCAGAAATGTTAGCACTGATTTGGTACTGGGTACTAACAGCATGCTTCTACACTGGATCCCACTACTTCTGTTACATTGGACAAACTGGGAATACACTTTCTCTTTTTGCAAAGAACAGGTGAATTCAGAGCGAACAGATCAGCTCAGGAATAAGGACCTGAAGAGATCAAAATAAGGGTAGGTGTCAATGTTCACAAAAGTGCACTTTTTTTTTTTCTTTTTCTTCTTTTTTTTTTTTTTTAAAAAAAAAAAAAGCAGCCTATGAACATTCCTGGTGCTCCTGGTTACAGAAAGGCCCATTTTGTAATTGGGCTGAAGTGAGCTTTGGGCTGTGCCCCTCTAGCCACGAAGAGGTATCTCATTTGGAGAGGACATAAGCATACGGTAGTTCGTGGGAACAATGCAGAATTTTTTTCCCACTCTTAATTTTATCTACTGTGGAAAATTTGGCCCAAAATATTGTATTTAGAGTGCAATTGGTTTAGCGATACATGGGGACTGGAATCCTGACATAAAGTCGTTTAAGCAGATGCCACGTCATATTAATTGCAGACAAAAGGCTTGCTGCACCACCTATCTGGTTGCATTAGTCAAAGTTAAGGAATTATTTATTTATTAAGACATGTCCTCCAGCATCTGCACATTCTGCTGGAAACAGCAGCTTGGGCCCTTCAACTCAGTAGAAGCAGAAGTCTGGCCGTAACCGAGGGAGTGCGAAGCACAGAAGGGTAGTGGGACAAGTTTTCCATGCTGTGTTTCCAGCTCTTTTAAAAGTTTCCCTCTGTGTTGGACTGCAGCATTATCTGATCAGTTTTCTGTGCCCTCACCCTTCTATATCCCTGGGACCATCTGGGGGTTTGCTTCCCTCTGGTCAACAGCTGGGGGCTTGTTACCTTTGAGTCTTACTGTCACCTGTACACAATATACAATTTGCTCTCCAGTTTACTGTGTGCTTCTTTTGCATTTCTACAAAAGTTAATCAGTTTATAATCTTCATTTTAATTAAGTCCTTAAATATTGGGCTTTAGGCCGTGTTTAGAGAAAGGGAAGAGCGATTGGTCACCAAATATTCTCTAACACCTTTCTGAATTTGGCCTGCAACTGGTCTTCAAACCTACAGTCATCTTTTCCAGATTTTCTTTACCACTAACATTGGCAAAACAGACAAGTCTGTCCAGTTACATTGCTCTTTATAAAGCCTCTGCCATTTGTTGTTTGTTTCCTTTGGTATTTAGCAGATTCCTAGATACCTTTTTCTGTTTTCTGTCTTGTTTCCTCTTGCATCCCCAGGACCACAAGGCAGAGGCAGCCTCCACCCTTGCTGTGTCAGGGAAGAGAGGGGTTGGGAGAAGCATCCGATGGGGATGGAAGCAGGACAGTGATGTACAGAGGAAGAAATGGTGTCGAATGGGAGGCCACAGGGTATTGGGTGCCTTTATTGTACGTGTGCTGCTCCACTCTCTCCTCTGCATTTTCTCACAAGGAATCTGTTGCATAAAGACCAAGGTAAGAGAATATGAAGAAACCTCTGATTGCACTGTAACAAAGCACTGGGTTTCACTGAGAAGATGGGGAAAGCCCATGGTGCAGAGGAGGAGGTGAAGGCAGTAGAGGATGCCCAGGTGTTGCCCTGCAGAACAGGAGGCTCCTAAAACTACTCCTACAATATGCAAAAGTTCAGTAGCAGCAGAATAGGGCCAAAGACTTTAAAACACATGTTCAGACTAAAATGGGCTGACAGTGTGCCTCCAGTCCACTGTGAAGTTAATGACAGCTAGGGGCACAAAACAGGACCAAGCCAGTCCTGTATGCACCCTGGGCAAGGGATCTTCTCCTTGGCACTGGGCAGGGGTTAATCCTACCTGGGCATCTGCCTCTGTCACAATTAATACTGATGGTGTCTGGTCAGGGATGCTGTATTTGCCATAACTTTCAGGAACATGCCCTTTTCTCAGGGAAGGGAGCAAAGGCTGATACTTCTCAGGTGATCTCAGAGAAACTTTCAAACAGGGTGTCCTGAGCCCTCCGTGATTTGTCTCTGGACATATTTTATGTCCTGTGTGCAAAGGGAAAAGCTGTTGCACTTTTAAGTGGCTGTCTGTAATTTGGTCTGGGCTTTCAGAGGAGAGATGTAGGTTCTGAGAGCTGAGCCCAGATGCCATTATGCCCCACAGGCTTGACAAGAATGAGGGGCACCAAAACCAGATTTTGTTACCAAAGAAAAAATGCCTTTTGGTGTATGTGTACAACCATGACTATTTGTATGCAGTCCCTTGCCTGACTGAAGCTGTTGGTTTGCAGGCTGTCAGGCAGGGGAGTACCCTGGGACTGTTATCTGTGTGCAGATATGAAGCTGTCACCCCATTGGGGTGATTGCTGGTTTGCATGCTGTTGTGAGGTTGCTCCTGTCTCACCATCATTCTTTTCCATGAAAGTATGTGTGCTAAAAGACATACATAGGTACAGACAGGTGTATGTGCATGCATGCCACCCACTGCTCATGTGGTGCAGAGCATCCTTTAAGAGGCAGGTCATGCTTCAGAATCAATATTGAAAGTCTTTATTATTAGGAAGTCATTAGAAGTATTGTTTAATATAAACGCAGCTTTATTCAGTAATTCACATTCTTAAAAGTGCTTAATTCCTTAGGACTCTGTTTGATCCATTTTGGATTTTATAGCACCAAACACAAATGCAAACTTTCATTTTGTTGCATGGCCATTTGCAGTCCTACAGTCTAATTTTTTCTAGAACAGCCTGGACAACTGCTTGCACTACAGGCAAGTGGACGCAAGTGGATAAAGAAATGGGGATGGGAAGAAATACACAGGATATGAGCAATCCCTTATCCAGGGCTTAGACCTTAACAGGACTTGGGAGAGGCAAGCAGATTCCGGTAAGAGTGGGTCACTCAATGTAATGGTAGATGATTTCACTTTCCAGCTCCAAATTGCACAATGTGTTGTCATCTCTTCCATGGTCTTAGAAATTAATCAGGCCAAAATAATCCAAAATCACACAATGTGCTTATTTTTTGTTGCGGCCCTCTGAAGAAGACCACGGGTCACAGAAGTTGAAACAAATTAATTTGAAAGCTTGAGTTTCCTGACATCAGAAGTAAGGAGAGGGATTTCATGATGTCTTTCACATAGGAGTGCTCTGGGACTTCATTTGCTAATGTTTTTAATAAGGTTCTGGTCTTCAGATGAAAAGTCCTGTAGAAGTACAATTGACTGCAAATATTGAAGCAAAATAATTTATCATTTTAACGTTCAGTTCTTTTATATGTATGATCATAACAGCCAAGTCATTCTCACTTGTCTCTACCCATGTTTGGTTTCAGAGTAGAAGGTTGCAGCCTGATGAGCAAAGCAATGACTGCTTACCATTTGGTTTCCTCACAGAAGTTGGATGTGGCAGCATCTTCTTGTCATGATTGTTGCCTGAACTTGCTAGGAAGTTAAATATTTCATTATGATGATTTTGATACTTGCACTGATCTCCTGTGGATTCATAATTGAAGACATCACAGAACAAAACAAACCTCCCCCAAACAATTGTGTGTGTCTAAATCACCTACATATGTTTCTTGTTCCCAGTTATGCACGAGTTTCTTTTTAATATAACTCTTGGCACAACAGAAACCGTGCTGGTGACATTATTGGTATTGTTGGCCTAGAATGTTTTCAATAACACTGAGTTTGTTGGGACAGAGCGTGAATTAGTTGTCAGTTCTTGAGAAGTAAAAATTTAATTGCTGATCAAATGTTTAAAATATGACTTGTATTAGCGATGGGTTTCCATATAAATTCTTTCTTGTGTCCATTAGGCAAGAAGCCAAAAACTGGCAGCGCGACAGCTCTGCTCAGCAGCCGCAGTTTGGAAGCCAGCTCCAGGCTTCTATTCTGGACTGAAATTCTCATGTTTTTCAGATTTTTATTTTTTTTTCATTTTGGCAGGAAAAACTGAAAATAAGTTTAGGCCAACCTGAAATAAATCTTTCCCTTATTCTGTTTTTCTAGGACAGTTGTCGGCCTGACAAATCAGTTATTACGCAGTTCTATCTATCATGCTCTGTATAAATCTATAGTTCCTACCAGACTTTTCTCCATCACACCACCACCTTTCATAGCCATTGTAAAACAGACATGGAATCAAAGTATTTTTTGCAGATGCCTCTGCAAAAATGTGGACTTTTAGCTGTGAGACCATAGACGTGAGAGTAAACCAATGCAGAATTTTTTACCGAGTTCAGCTCCAAACATATTGTACTTTTACAGGTGAATCTGTCATTCCTTCCTGTTTGTGTTGAGATTATCAGCCCATCAGCTCTGTTCTTCCCTTCTTCTGACTTGCACATGCCTCTCTTGACAATGTAGTGTGTAAACCGATTAGTCACACTTCACTGAAGTACTGCTGATCTAATAGATAGGTCATGGTTAGGTCAGGGAAAGGAGAGGAGAAAGAGAGAGATTCACTGTGGGAAGAAATATCAGCATTATACAGGAGCCCACTGGTGATGGGGAGTCAAGGGCGGTGATGCTTTCCACACCATTGGCATACCAAGGTCAGAACTTTCCTTATGCAGCCATGAGGGGGAAAAAAAAAGTTAATCCTCCTTTCTTTACCTACACTGTCATCACCTGGAATTTGCTTTCAAGTTAATCTCACCAGCTAATGTTCGTACCAAGTTTGAAAAACGTGAAGTACTACAATTCGTTATTATTTCTTTTGTTTTCTTCCTGGTACTCTCTCCAAGACCAGATTGCAGGCACACATAACTCCTTCTGTAGCCTATTGTCTTAAGTCTAAACAACTGATCCCTCTTTTCAGCTCAGTCTGTTTAACTCCTGTGTTGCTGGAAGTATGTTGTGGAATTGGGGAGTGTTAAATGCAGTTAATTGTTTCATGTCATAATCCTGGTACCGGCTTTGCCTGTGTTTGGTAAAAGCCAGTGAATATAGACCCAGTGCATTTCTGCAGCGTGTGCATGTAGCACAGTGTTACATTCTGGTAAACAAAATCTCTCCTTCTCTATTTCCCTTTTTTCTACCCAACTGTCTATTGGCCACAGACCCCCCTTATACCCTGCACTGGGTCCTCTTTGGTTTTCCACCAGAGCATTAGAAAAAGCAGGAACATGCCAAGCATGGGTGAAGTTTTGGGAAGTGAACTTGCTGGAGTGTGCGTGAACTATTAAAGGAAGGGTTTGTTTTTTTAGTTTTACATGAGTTTTTACTCTTTAGATGCAAAGGCCATGTCAGTGACAAATATCAAGTTCTTGCTCCAGAACATATGGTTCAGGGTTACTTGTGCAAGCATCCTATAAGCACAAAATCGCAAACAGCAGCTTCTGATTTGGAAACAGACCAACTATTTTGCTGAAAAAAAAAAAATAAAAAAAATAATTTAGGCTGGATAGACCCGTCGGGATTGATTCAAACCAAGTGGTTACAGCCCGGCAAAAGGAATAAGCGCTGAGTACCAGGCTCCATGATAAATTGGTTACAGCAGTGCTTATCCTGGAGTGCCTGAAAATACCCAACAGTACGAATCCAGCTAGGGCAGAGAGGCAAAACCCTCCACTCTTCTGTGGTAGTTTTGTTTCCCGACGGACAGATTTATTTCCAACTGTGCTGAGTTCAAGTAAACTGCTCTTGTGGTATCAGAGGTAATATTTTTAGTGGGCACAAATGAGCCTGGTTGCAGTGGAAATAGCAGCTGCCCAATTTTTTTTTTTTTTTCCTGTGTTAATTGCAGCTGGCATTGGTGCTGTTCCATGTTTAGGGGGAAGACCCAGTGGAGCATAGCATGGTATTACTTGTTTTTCTTGTCTCTTAATTTTCCAGGCTGATAAATGTGGTAAAGGAGTCGCACGCAACAATTACAATTAAGGTTTGTGGCTGGAGCAGCTTAGCAACAGAATTTTCCTGCAACCAAAAGGACTCCATTCAGCCAGAAAATCCCAAGGCAGCCCCTGCACTGGCCTTTGAGTCAGCACAGACCCGCTGCGGGGAATGACCCTCTCTGGCACTGGAGTGTCCTGAGTTGAGCCACCTCCAAACGTGTGTTCACCAGCATGGTTCTCAGCTGTCAGGGCCCCAGACAGCACCTGGGAATGCAAGGGTATGTCTCAGAGTTAGCCTTGTTGTGTCCAACAGCCAGCCTGCCTTTTCTCTTCCACACCAAAACTTTCTTTTCACTGACCACCACGTTTCTTGCTTGTCTCCAGGCTATCAAAAAATCTGCATTTCACTTTCCCACTTTCCCCTCTTTGTTTCTCTGTACACTTGCTTTGTTCCCACACAGAGAGAGGCAACACAGGGCGAAAGACACATGAAGCTGTGGGAATCATGTCAGAGTTGTAGTCCAGGCTGTGAATTCAACAGGTTTCAGAAGATAATGAAAAACCTTAAATATGGTGCTTGGACAGATCAGGAACAAGGCGTCACAGAATGGAGGCCTTTGACTTTATTTCAGGTAATTTACTTGGCTCTAAGCTGTCACTTTTCCATTCCCCAGCAACTCCTACCTCTGACTTCATTCTCAAACTTTCCTATTTCAGCCATGCTGTTTGCTTGCCGGGTTGCTTTGGCTGGGGAGAGGACCTGTTTATACTAACACTCATCGGACAAGTTTGGTTTTTCCGGGAGACTTGCCAGTTGTGGCTGAAATCTCTCAACCCCTGAGCTGAAAACCCATCAAAAGCCCTTCCAAGCTGGTAAACACAATGGCCTTAGCCCACCCCCAGACTCTTCTGCACACACAGCACTCCAGCGGAACTGTGTGTTTCTGCTCTGCACCCACAACCTGGGGCCTTTTTCCGTGCTCGGGGCCACAGCCCAAATGTGCTCCAGACCCTCTCCAGCAGGACCCTCCTGCTGAATCTGCTGGCACCCATGGGATGGCAGCGGCTCAGAAACTCAAACTTCTGCTTTAGTGAAAATTTTGAGTTGATTCCTGGCAGGGTACAGAAGCTCAATAATGCTACTCATTTTGCTTCAGGGACATTTTTCTTCCCCTAAGAGCAGTCCTGAGCCCAAAGCACCTCCAGTGTTTTGGAGAGCGCTAGAAGCAGCAAGAAAATGCAGCGTGCACCCTGAAAGCAACAGAACCATGGAATCATAGAATGGTTTGGGTTGGAAGGGAACTTAGAGATCATTTAGTTCCAACCCCCCTGCCATGGGCAGGGATACCTCCCACTAGATTAGGTTGCTCAAAGCCCCATCCAGCCTGGCCTTGAACCCCTCCAGGGATGGGGCATCCATGACTTCCCTGGGCAACCTGTTCCAGTGTCTCACCACCCTCACTATAAAGGAAAATGGATCAGACTGTTCTTAAAATGACAAGACTGACCAAAACATCCAAATGAGGCATGAAGGCACTAATGAGTCACACCCCAGAATGGGCTAAATAGTACTAGAAAAAAGCTTCTTGTTTCAGTTCTCTGCTGGGGCCAGAAAGTTGATTCTTCACTACTGACTGCTTTCTTTTCCCTCTTCAGTCAGTTACTGCAATTTATGATGGAATAATTCCTTTGGGAAAATATTCCTTTTGGGAAAGACTTATGAAAAGGAAAAGAGACACACACGCACCCCCCCTTCAGCAAACCAATGAGAAGAGCATGCAGAAAATTCTGGTATCATGAGACACGCTGGCCGTTGCTTCCAATTTTGTTTGGCTGATTATTCTGGAAATGGATCGAGCGGTGCCCTTGAGCCTTTTTCTTCCTTTCCCACTGAACGTTAACAAAAAATAAATTGTTTTACTATGGAAAACAGCTTAGATTTCACAGGTGACCTTTTGTCTTTGGCAAAAAGGTTTTTGCCACATCTTTTTGTGAAGGCAGGCTTGCATTATTTATGATAAGCAGTTTACCAGGACAAATCTAGTTTAAATCTAATTCTAGCAAAAATGTCCAGCTTCTGTGACCTGAATTCAGTGCTGTCATGGATGGATATGCCTTAACCGAGGCAAAGGTTTGAGGTTTTGGAGTTCTGGCATCCACAGACACGGTCTTCTACATTGCAAGGAGTGCTGGGAGGAACTTGTTTGTTTCTAACACTATTGTGACTGTGTTTGTGATGTTGTACATATAGCGAGAGCAGAGTTAAAGCTTTGTGGGTGAGCGTTTTTCCCAAGCAACCTTTAGAAAAAACATGCAGCAGAAACCATAACCCTGCTGGAATTAATGCTTTTTAGTAGGCAGGAATGTATTTGTGACTTCCATTTATATGTTCAGCAGTGAGCTCAGTGTACCTGCAAGATAAATTAGATGTCTTCCTCCATCATGCAGTGTTACGGGAAGCTGTTTTGCTGATACAATGCAGAGAATGGAAACTTGGCTAACTTTGGGTCTGAGGGCCCAGACTAAAGAGTCTTATTAGTGGTCTTGCAAGTGGCATGTTATTGTATAGTATTAAGGAAGATGAATGATGGCTGTGTTTGGGCAGATTGTTTCCATAATTTAGGAGAGAGAAAATCAGCTCATTGTTGATCCAGGTTTTGTCACAAGTAATTTAAAAGTCCTCCATGGGTTCAGATGAAAGGCATTTGGAGTCAAGGAGAAAATGCATGTTGATGTTGATTTTGGTGAGAAAGCAGTGTTTTACAATCATCCTGGACCTGTGGGCTCACCTAATAAAGCAGTTCACAATTAATTTGCAAGTTTGGGGGGAGTTCAATCATTCTTTTCTAGCTCACTCTTAAAAAAATTACGATATAATTACACACACAGCAATAGTTCAGTCCAAGAAAGTCCTTGAATGCCATTAGGAGACATATCGTATCCAAATGCTGCCAATGTTAGCTAAAACTTCAGAAGCTGAGCCAAATGGAGAGACACAATTTTTCCTTCCTTCCTCCTTCTATTTTTCACTCTTTTCCTCATCACTGCAACTAAAAATAATGTGCCCTGCTTGCCTCATTTGCTAACTAAAACATGTATACCTGCTTGTTAAGCTGTAATTTTAGCTTCACTTTGATTGATAGCTCAAGTAGGAAAGGCTTGAATTTTTGTCTTGTACAGACACATTGAAATTGCTTGGCAAGGCTGTTAGATGCATTGCCTTTGTAGTCATCACGCAGACTAAAGCTTCCCCAGTGACTGAAAAAAGTTTAAATTAATTTAATGAATTTTGGGTTCTTTCTCTCTTTGTTTTTCTTTTTTTTTCTTTTCTTTTTTTTTTTTTTTTTTTCTTAAGTTAGTGCTTTATTAAAGCACTAGGTTTTCTGGAATGGTGGATGCATACCTTCTGAGTGAAGTGCAGCCAGAACTACAGCTGCAGCTCTCTTCCTATATGTGTTGTTCAATAGGCTTGTGGGACCTGATGGAGCAGGCTGCGGGGACTGCCAGGCGGGTTGGCTCCGCTGTTGTTACTGGCTTGGGCCCAGTTTAATACCTCGTGTGGAGCTGAATGTAGGAGAGATGTTGAAGTGGTGTTTCTAGAAAAATGATGCTTTAAAATGGGGCCCCTAAAAAACCATAATTATGTTAATGTTTATTCTAATTGCACACTATGGATCATCACGTTAATACCTGAGGCAGCTAAGACTTTTTATTTGTAATGGCTTCGTGCCTACTTAGAACCAATCAATCAAGTGCTTTGCCTTTCTGCTGGTCCACAAAGGGTATGGACACGCTGCCAACCATGTGCACTGCTGCCCGTTGTGGGCTAGTACCAGGTATGGAAAGTACTTGTGTGACTTCTAATGAAGTAGTAATAGTGCTGTGACTGATGGTGTTTCTTGTTTGGTAGAATTGGCAGGGACTGGTTTTTGGAGCAGAGTTGCCTTGAGTCAGACTCAGCATGGTTAGGTGGGGGGACTATTTGGGTATGAAGTCTTGCTTTCTAAGCAGACTAGAAAAAAGCAGAGAGAAAGAAAAGACAAAAGCCAAGTGGTCCAGACTCAGTCTGGAACCAGTAACCACTTACTGGTGCTTCCAAATAATAATAATAATGCAGAGCAACTCTGTCAGGACAAAAGTGTTCCTGCTGGGTCAGGGTAATGCCCTGTAGGTAACTGTGGCTTGTAGCAAATGCTTAAAGAAGGCACATCCTTTCAGCAGTCAGAGGCTCTAACCTCAACATCTGGACCATCATGGTCCAGCAAACAATGGCTTTATCCTCCATCAATGTATTTAATCTCTGGAACTCTACATAATCTTCTTGCCACCACAATGCTTTGTGGCAATGAGCACTAGGAATAATCCCATTCCCTTTGTCAGATACAGGAATGAGTTGCACATTTGATAGTTCATTGTATGAAAAAATATTTTCTTTGGGTTTTTTTTTTAGACTTGCAGCCAGAAAGTGTTATCAGACACTCAGTGTTTGTTTTACTAGCAGGATGATTTTTTTAAAAATCAGCTTCTTCATTGGAGGCAGACTTCCACCCAGCTCTGCTGATGAGAAATCTCAATTCACTTGAGATAAAATTAGCTGGGAGATTGTAACCTCTTGTTAGCAATGTGGGTAGTAATATTCTTGGATGGTAAAGCCAGATTTGGAAGAGAACATCTGCCCAAGCATCATACTGTGAAAACCAGCTTTTAAAATTAAATTGGCTTCAAATGACTTTCACTGGATCTGTGTTAGCAAGATTACCTTGTTGCATCTTGTTTTGGATTTGATTAGGTTTTTTCCTCTTTGAGTATGTTTCTCTTTTCTTTGGGTACACTTTGGCCCTTTCTGGGTGCAAAGCTGATGTCTCCTTGTGTGCACCTTTAAATGCAATAGTCATGCAAGTATATAAATCCTGCTAATAAGTGGGTGAAATCACAAGTCAGTTCATTTCCCTGCCCCCATTTCTTTGTGATCAGAAGATGAAGTCACTCCAGAAAATGCAGAGGAGGCTCTGCAATCCATGGCATGCTGTGCCTGCAGTTAGCACACATTTTAAATCACAGTTCTAGAGCTTGTTTATACAGCTAAATGTCATATGTTTAAAAATAATGAGTTTATTCAGAAAGAGAAATTCTCCGCAAAGTGATTAATTAATGGAAGGAGACTCATTCCCAGTGCAGCAGCCAGCTAGAATAATTCCAGGCCTTCTCTTGAAGTCAATTACCTGTTAGAAAATCTGTTCACTCCACCAGGTTGGTCCAAGTTCAACAGCTAGAAATAATGAAGCAATGGTATATAGCAAGAAACAGTAAATTTTTCATAATTGCTTCTGCATCTCATTGTAACATGCCAATCAAATTCTAAGACAACAAACTGTTTGGGGAGTTTAAAGTTCAATACAATCTAGGCCAACAGTGGCTTAGGTATTTTTCATCATGAAACAGGTTGGTTCTTGCTAATGCGTATAAGCCTCCCTGAAAAAGCAAGTGACAGTGACATTCTTAAAGCTACACGTAGGACTTTACACTCAGTATCACGGTTGTTGACTCTTCAGTGTCTTACTTCAGATTGAATTTAACACAAGAAAATGGCTGTGCCATAGAGCACTATCACAAAATTGCAATTGCTGCTCTTCAAAACCCTCACCTCAGCTCACAGGCAGCCAGGCACATGGATGCTCTGCTCTCCCAGAAAAGGTTCCTTATTGCCTCTTGCCTGGTCTTTCAGCTAATACATTTGTCTCGTCCCCAAACGAGCAGGATCAGATCAACTATAACCACAGTGAACTGCTTTGCTGGACTCCGACTGCAGCTCAATATCCCTCCCAATTTAGTTTTGCTCTTTGATCCCAACTTCCAGAGTTTCATAATGGGGTTGTAAAAACACATTTCACAGTGAAACTTGGCAAAGTGACAGCCAAGAAATGATTTTTCCTAGTAATTTTAAATGCATCAGTACAGCCACTGTTAAAATCTTCTAAGAAACAGAGGATGGGGGAATAACATTTGAAAAATATTATTATTGTATTTGAAAAGCCTGATGTCTCATGAACATGCTGATGGGAGATGTCATTTGTCTTTTGTTCATAAAAAGATCTGAAATCAAATAATTTCAAAATATTAATGGCATTCTACCTAAGCATCAAGTGAATATATTGACTAGGGCTAGAACTGCTCTTTTCCAGGGGATTCATAACATGTCTTTTCTAGTATAAAGAAAAAAATCTAATTGCAGATATTTGTGAAGTTGACAGACCAGAAGGGCTCCAGTGGAGTTGCTCTTCTCTCTGAAGTAAATAAAATGCACTTGTAAAACTTTCTAATCACAAACTCACCGAAGAAACTGTTTTGACCTTCAGGGTAAGTACTACAAGATTTGTAGGAAATGTACTGGAAGGCTTTTCTTTCTTTTTTCCTTTTTGTTTACATAAATACTGAACTTCTGACATAAGCTACCAACAGTTCAGCCAGGAAGTTCAAAACTATGCTTGAAAGTGCATTATCAGCTCTTTATCATGATTTGTCTTTCTGCTTAAAAAAGTAAAAGACATATCAGACATAGAGTAACTTAAAATTGCATGGGAGGAGTCTCTTTAGGTTGTACCATGAGGTTATTTGAGAGATGTTTTCATTTCAGTATTAATTTGGGGGGCAGGGGTGAATGTACCGATTATGTTTTCTAGATGTCCTTTGGAGGAGAAAGAACCTGTAGTTATATAACATTAAGTAAAGATCTCCCAAATTGACAGTTTGTGTCTGGTGAGGGAAAATATGCCAGAGAAGAGGTGGTAGCTGAGAGGTCACTGTTGGTTTGGAAAAGCATCAACTGGGAGCCAGCAGGGCCTGGGCTGGTGGTGGGGCAGTGCAGGGAAGAGATGGAAGTGGAGGGAGGTTCATACATATATTGAATCTCTTCAGAGAACCAAAATACTCACTTTTGCTTGGTGACATACAGAATAATTTCTTTCTCTTCTGTGGAACTACTCCTCCTTCATGCTTCTCCTCAGAATCTAGCCCCATGTGACAAACAAGTTCAAGTTTTGAGATATTTTTAACTTGTATTTTTTTAAAATTGGTGTCACTTTTGGAACATTGGAAGAAGCCTACTGATTCGCACTGGGGTGATGCACAGCAGTAGTTGTTTGAATTCTGAGGAGGGAGAAGTGAAACAATCACACGTCGAAAGGAAAACATGCTTAATTAATCCACATACTTTAATTTGCCACCAATAGAGATCTTCAGTAACAAAATGGATCATTACTCATGCAAAGATGATGACAAAAAAATGTAAAATGCATGTTCTCTGCAGTAAGCTTCAGACGAGACAATGCCACTCAGATTTCTGTGATTTATGATTTATGATGCTCCATTTTATTGTCTTCTAAGCTTTTACCTGATGAAAAGGGAAAGACCCAAGACATGGCGAAGACCTCCTTCTGTTTCGTCTGCCCAATTTTTTCTATTGTTTGAAAGAAGATTTCTTAGGCAGATGTTACTTGTTTTGCAGCCATGTCGTTCTTAAAATACACAAGAAATATACAATGAAGACCAGCAGTGGAAAAAAGAAAACATTACAGAATACACTTGAATACTCAACTTATTATTTTTAACTGCTTTTCCAAAAGGACTGGTCTTGTAATAATAGTCTGCTTTTGTAAAGCATCTCTCAGATGCAGACTTCAAAATGTGGTAGACAAATTGTCTCAACATGTCTGTGGGATAGGTAAGTACTATTAATCCCTTTTAGCAGAGACAAAGGTGAACATCAGAGAGCTGAGAATACCATTTCCCAGCTTCAGCCTTACGTAAGGATGGTCAGAGCAAAAAGTATTGTGCTAAATTCCACCTCCTAAGTCAAATTTCATCTTTTGCCTTTCCAGCAGAAGGTTTGGTGTAACTTCATCTTTTCTGCTCACCGGCTATAAAATGGGCAAAGGCAGGGATGGGTGTGAGATGTGGCTGGTTATTCCCAAGATGTACAACGTGCATCTGAAGTTATATGTAAGCTCGTAAGTTAAACATTTCTTAAATATGTCAGAAGGGACATAGCCTTTCATAAAGTTCCTCAGCCTGACATTGTTTAAGCTACCACCATGTCGCTTGCCTAAGTCCACAGAGCATGGGCAAACCCCCCAAGAACTTGCAACCCTATTAATGTTAGTGGAGTTATTTAAATATCACAGGCATGCTCAGTATTGGTTGCTTGGCACAGGTAATCAGCAACCTAACTTACTCTGTGTTCTCCAACACATACTTCAGAAATACAAGGGACTAATAAGAAAGTTAAGTTCATGATGAAAAGACAAACCATGGCAGTCTGCGAAGGCTGGAAGTCTAAAACCACTTTTCAGTCCTACTAAATCTTACTACTTCTTGTATAAAACTGCCTATATTAATAATTATTTTCTTTGCCCATGCTTCACTCTACAGAAGAGATGAGTAGAGAAGCTGGGCAGCCGGACACACTAGTTTTGAGTGTTCATGCTCTAATTCTGGATGCCAAAAAAAGAAACTCAACATGTTGCAAGTTAATGGGAGGAGTTGCCTTGTCTTCAGAAGCTGTCAAGAGCATTTAAGAAGGCAAAGAAAGAATAACTGGATTTTGAGTGTGTAGTCTCTTTCATGACTAGTTTAGGTCTTTCTAGCACTTTTTAGGAGCTGTGTAGTTCCTTCCAAAGTGTGCTAAAGCAAAGGCACCATAAATACAAAGGCAAGCCATTAGCTCATTAATACCACCAGGAGAAAATAAAAGAATTAGCAAACTCTGTGATGGGCAGCCACAGCCAAACCAAATACTGTGGAATACCATGGCCTCTGTGGAATTAGATGTACTGCAGACACCAACAGCTTGTGATAATATGACCTTTTAAAAACGTACGTTTCATAAATGGAAAAATGAACTGAAGAGGCTGCTGGTGAAGTTTTCACGAAGCTCAACTATACATTAACATCGCACAAACTTTGCCAGCTGAGCCAGGAGGCAATGCTGGCAGGGGCTACACATTTTCATATAAATGTGCAGAAAAGCTGGTCGCTGCGGGGATGCCCACTGCAGGACACGATGAATAGATTTTTCTGGTGCTTGTCAAAATTGCTTTTTACAGGATTTACGTTGCCTTCGGTGCCAGCCCCAGCTGTCAGCAGCCAGTCCAGTCACAGCCACAGGGCGCGGGAATGGGTGGGAAAGCCCAACCCGGGAAATGGAGCTGTGCTGGTGGAAACTGGGCAGCAGGAGGGGAGAGCAGCCCGCCGGCCATTGCTGTGGAGAGGGTGGTCTTACGCAGGCACGTCTCACCAAAGCAGGTGGGTGAGTGAAAAGAAGCGAGGCGCAGGAAACGGGGTTTTGGGGAAGGGGGAAAGGAGTGATGTGGTGATGTTCAACGTGTGGCCCCGCCATGCTCGCCTGTGAGGAGGATGCAGGAGCCGGGCCTGTGAGCACAGCAGCAGCAACGTCGCTCCAACAAACCCTGATAGCCACCAGCTTTGTTAGTGTGTGTGGCAAGTTACCAGGAGCTCAGTGAATTCCTGCGCTCGGAGAGCCTCGTGCTGGGAAGGAAAAATGAGCTGAGAAGTAATAATGATAATAACAGGATTCAATGAGGCAGACGTAATCCACATTTCTTCAGCTGATCCTGGCTTGCAGCACCAATGCTGCTCGATGGAATTGTATTCAAAGGGATCTTTGCAAAACTTCACTTCGACACTTGAGCTGTGGTGTGGCTCAGACCGATCTATAGCTAAAACACAGCCTTTTTTTCTCAGAAGTCACATTTACTTAAGTGAGGCAAGTACCTGAAAACAATTGTCCATGAGAATTAGTAGTTTGGGGAGGGGTTTTCCACACATTTATAAAACCTCTGAGTAGATTTTTGCTCTTATGGCTTACTGTCAAGAAAACTTGGTAGCGCTGACCTTCATGCAAATATGTATTTGTGGCAAGCCCACTGGAGACAGAGAATAGCAAATATTGACCTTCTTGTGTCAACAGAAAAGCAAGTGCAAAACTGGCTCTGGGTAGATCAAATTTTATTTTCAAAATAAACATTTGATATATTCTTTCTGCTTTCAGATGAGCTTGAGGTGTTGATGCTAAGAGGCTGAAATCTCTCCTGATGCAGCTTTCATCTTTGGAAGACAATGTTGATGTGTCAAATTATCTGGGATGCTCAGGGTTTAGATAGGCACTGCATACATTTCTTCTTCTGACCTACAAGCCATGTCTGAAGCCTCCTCATGCAACTTCTTTGGGGGACATTCCTGTATCCTTTGAATACTCTAGAAAACACCCTGCAGGGCTTGGACACTTCTGAAGGTGATCTAGAGCTTGCAGATTCATTACACTTCACTACACCCTTTGGACAACAAATGCAAGCTTTGGTGAAATCACTGTTATTTCAGTGAAACACAAGCAGAAGTGTTGTTAAAGTGAAACAAGTAAACAGTAAAAAGTAAACCAAGTAAAACACAAGCAGAAGTATTTATCTACAGCAGGTGCAGTAGGTAAAGAAGTCACAAATATGAATGTGAGACTTAAACAGAAAAAACCATACACTTACTTGGACCTTTGAGAATTCATCGTGATGTGCTGCCTGGCTGGTGCTCTCCTGATTCACCTCTTGCTGGGAAGTTTGCCTGTCTTCCCTGGTTGTGGCCAGACAGCTGTCCAACAATTTCCCTGGCATTAGCTGCCACCACAAAGAATAATCCTACCACCTTCCTGCCCCTTCCTAGAGAGTCCTGCCCTGACACCTCTTCCACTGTGGTCTTGGACATGCTGGTGAGGTTGTGCAGAGGCAGGGGTTAGACCACCTGTCCATGCTGATAATTGCTTTTATTTTTTGTTGTCAGGTTATCTTTCACTGGAGCCCTTCTTTCACCTTGTGGACTGTGAGGCTGCGGGAATGCTTGGCTCGACACCAGCAAAAGAGCAGGTGAGGGGTAGGAATGAGAGGTGGCCACTGGGCTGGGGAGGAGAGCACTGGTGCATCTGGCTTAAAGTTTCTCCGAAATAGTGGCCTCACCATGAGTGTTTCTGCCTGAAGCAGAAACACTCCTCCTTGTTTGGAGACAAATGTTTGGTGTCTGTCCATCAACAGAGATACTTGATACAATTGTCTAAATGAGTTAGATGTGTGTAATCCCTGACTAGCTCTTGACTGAGAGCAGACATGACAGTGATTAGCCTTTTTGGGACAGCTTCTCGTCTGGGGAAAGATGGATATAATATGATAGATGGAAAACTCAGAGGTGTGGGAGCCAGCTGCAGGGTGAGGTTCAAACTAAACTTGTGGCTTGAACTCTCTGCTTAACCCCAGAGACCTTCCTCTCCAAATAAACGTGTAGCTCACTGGTAGCTGCCACATGCTGAAGCTTGCACAGAGTTATACTGCTGTCTGCTGAGCAGTGTATGTACAAACACAACCATCAAATCCTTGCAAAATATAAATTGCACTTCACCACACCACATATAATTTAGTAGCCAGTCACCTAATCAGCACACCTTTAAATACTTGCTTTGTTTTCCCACTGGACAAAGGCACCACATTGATTTTTTACTATATTATAAAGGGCCAAGGCAGGTTAATTTTCTAGATGATCTTTCAATGGTTAGCTGAAGTCACATGGGTTCCTAAATCCTGTTCTTGTGGAAGTTTGGTAAATCTGCTTTAGTTTTTGCCATCTAGACAGTACTCACCAACATCATAGTCAAGATTTGCTGGTGAAGCCTAGGCACCTGTGATGTGGACCAGAACTTTCTTTTCTCCTGGGAAAACATGTGTCTTTTGAACCTAAAAGATGAAAGAAAACATATGAAGGGTATTGTGAAGATGACAATTTCATCTGATTCCACGTAAAGTGATTGGCCACAATAAGGTTTGATCAGAAACAGAAGAGCCCGAGCATTTTTTTTCAAAAATGTCACATTCACAGAGCCTGGCAGAAAAGATCTGGGGAGGAGTTTTGCAGGAATCAGAGCCCTGAAGAGTCTCGTTCTGGTTCATAGCAAATTAGGAGCAGCACAGTTCTGCTCTGTTTCCCCAAATCAGGCAGGCTGGGCAGCTGGTGGGGTAACGGCTAATATAAGGCAATACAAGCTAGAGGTCTAAACTAGCAGTAACCTCTCAAACAACAGAACTTATATACACAGGGAGACAAATGCGTTTTGGGGACATATGTGTTATTGGGGCTTTGGAAAATAAATACGAAATGCCCAGAGCACGTGAAATGGAACAAGATGTTCAGGAATTTCTGGGTATGTAACTTTTTCTATTTTAAATGGGTCAAAGTGAAAAGGCAAATGCTGACCTGAAAGCTGCTGCTGGTTAAATGAAATACTAAAAAAATAGGGAAGTCACAGGGAATTAAATCAAAATCCCTATCCCATATTGCTATAACAGAGCAGAGAGACCTGAACATTTGTTGAAAAAAAAACCCCTCTTTTTCTTCTTTTTTTGCAAAGATTCAGCTAATGAGTGGCTCAGCCTTACATAAGAAATGTCCGGATGGTGCATAATAAATGTGATTCACTATAAGCAAATCTTCAGATTTTCCTTGGATCTTTGTATTGGGAAAAGGAAAGGGATAGGGAAAGATTTCCATCAAAATTCATATAAATAAAATATAAATACAGATGAGATTATGCAAACCACAAGGAAATGTCATTTGCTTCCCTTTGCATAAATGGGTGGTAAGAGCACAAGGCAACAGGAAAAGCAAAGTGTAAGACTATGGTTGGAAAAAAAAAAAAAAAAGACCATAAATACTGCAGGCATGAGATTTGTAAAGATACGACAACTAGAGAATGAATTTCATTGCTTTGGCCATTGGGAAAACAATGGATTCTGCAGTTGTTCAGTGTCTGATGCTCTCAGAGACCAGATGTGTTTGGGGATGACATTCCCCAGGCAGGCAGACGTTTGCCAGGCAACCTTTGCACTCTGCTGGAATAACCACCCATGCCTGAAAGCTGGGCAGTAAAAAAAGCTGGGCTATGGAACCAGGACAGACACTGAATTTATGTTGTTTTTGAGGTTTGTTTATCAATCTGAAAACTTTGGAGGGTGACCACACTCTTGTTTCATTTGTTCTAGTGCTCTCCAAAAGCTGTCCAATTAATTTGTTTTCCTTTCCAGTCACCACGTTTGGGACTTGGAATATCTCTTTATATTGGAAAATAATCATAAGATGGTTTGGGCCACAGCTGAGCCATTCTCTGAAGTTTGTTGTAAAGCAAAATAAACCAAACAAACCAAATCCAAAGAAAAGAAAGGCACCTTTAGGGTGTCTTGTGACTCTCCAGTTAACACAAATCTCTTCTCCTTGAATCAGGTGATTCCCTCTGAGTTTCATGTGAAAAGTATTTAGTGAAGCTTTTATGTCTCAAAGCTGGTGCCAAGTTTTACTTATTTTCTACTGAAAATCAGTCTCCTAGGGCCAAATGGCTGGTGCTTTTGTCTTTGCTCACCTCACATTAAAAATGATGGTCTTGTTCTTCCAGCAGAGCTGACTGCGCCCTTGTTGAACACTCCTCAGGGCCAGCTCTTCTGGGACTCTGCACAAGTCACATCAAATTAAAATTCATTGTCAGAAAACAGCTCTGGAAAGGCAATTTCAAATCCAACCATTATGAAGATAAACACCTGGCAACAAAATTAGAGAGGGTAGCAATCAAATGGGAAGCACCATTTGGAGGATCCCGGAACAGACTTCACTTGGTTTTCATTTGCTTTCTGACTCTCAAAAATAAATGAAAATATAACTAGTAAAAGTAAGTTCCTAGAAAGAAGTTCACATTCCAGATAGCTGATACCACCCAGGCACCAGCTGTGAGAAGGTAATAAACTCTGCTTTTAGAAAGACATAGGCAGTGCCAAGCTGCTATTGCTGCACTTGGGGGTTTTGTGTCTGCTGAATTCAGATGGTTTTAGGGGCCACACACATCCAGGGTCTGTACAGATGCTGGTATGAGTATCCTCCTTCTGATTGACACCAGGCTATGTAGCATATACCAAAATAAATGTTATTTATTTTATGTTATTTTGGTAGGAGTGAAACCCTTATCAAGCAATTCCAAAGAGTAGCCATAAGTCATTTGGGCACTGGAAATGTTTTTCTGGGCGGCAAGGGCTCACAACACTTCAGGAGAATCCATGGCAGCCTCCACAAGGTGAGAGATTGTTTTATCCAAATTTTGCCTCATTGTAAACAACTGCAGTTGCTGCTTTTTTTTTTTTTTAAATATTGACAAATTGTATTGACCCTGATGTACAGGCATATCCTATCCTTTGGATTTTAATTTATGGAGACAAGGAGCTGGGAAGCAGGCAGGAACTGGTTTTGCAGAAGCATCTGGCTGTGGCTTGAAGAGGTGTGTGGGGAGGGAGGGGGGATGGATGGATGGATGCAGTGGACCATTTTGGCTTGGCACAAGGGAGAGGAGACAGACACTGGTAGGCTGGACTGGGAAAGGCTGCAATTTCAACAGCTGAACTTTTCAAAGACTCCTCACTCAGAAGCAATACCTTATCTCTGACCATCAGGCATCAGAAAGAGATGAAAGAGACAGGCATTCGGTTCTCTCTTAGCTAATAAAGGATTTTGGATAACTTTTAGCTCACACTGGACTTAACAATCTATTCCTGGTGCTGCTGAACCATAAGGAGTCTGTGTTTTGGTGCAAGTTGGACCCGTACTTTGAGGTGACTTAGTCTGGAGACTGAGCTACATCTTTTGGTGGCATTTGGAGTGGTGTGTGCAAGTACCTGGTGACACATCTGGTGACACAGGAGATGAATGCAACAGCTAAGCACACACACTCCTGTGCAATTGCATGTGAAATGGATCTATCTCTTGTGTCTCTATCAGCCACAGCTCAGGTCTCTCCAAGTTCCTAAATTTGCTAATGTTAGGTTGCCACAAGATTCTTTCATACTACAAAGGTATGGGACAGACTGAGAGCAGAGCCACTGAGATGAATGAGACCATGAAGGTCCCTGCTGCTGTCACAAAAAGTACAAGCTAGCTACTGCTTGAAAAGAAGCATTTCTACCCTCCTGGTCAGGTCATATTGAGCCTGAAAAATGTGAATTTTTACGAATTACACATCACATAGAGTAGACCTTGCCCTGTTGATCTTTTAAAAAACTTTTATTTGTTGTTCCCTAAATGAAATAATTAATTGTTTTTGAAATAAAACTTTGCCTTTCCATTATGACACAGTACTGTTAAGAACAGAGATTCATACTCCCCTTCTCCCCCTTTGTTGGCATTTTTTGAAGAAAATTTAAAAGTGTTTGTAAATCTAACCCTTTCATTTTAATTTGAACTGGATGTTTCAGGCTGAGCTGAAATATCTAATTTTCTTTTTTACATTGTTTGGAAAAGTATTTTTTGGTTCAGCTCCCCTCTGTCTTCAGTTGGAAATTTGAAGTTGACAGTATTTGCCAGCTTTAAGTGAAAATGAGTAAATATTCCTTAGTCATTGGGTGAGATCTTTTACTGGCTTTGAGCATTGTAATCCTACTGAAGTCAAAGGAATCAGACTGATTTATACCAGATGGTTATCTGGACCTCCAAGGGGAATGAAATAAGTATCATGGATTAAATTTACCATCAATACAAGAAGATCTGTTTGCATTAGCAAGATTACATCTGTGCTTCCTCATAGATAAATTTTGTCCAAGTCTCCACAACTCATGTTGTCATCTTCATGATGCAGATTGTGGTTCAAATTAGCAATAGAACCCCAGGAGGTTTCTGTTGGAGCAATACTTCAGCCTTTAGGCCCAAGATTTGCACCAGTGTTCATGTGACCCTGGATTTCAAGTGCTTTGTTATCATCTGTTCGTTTTGTACTTGTGCCAGAAATGTGTACAAAGATCAGAATGAACAAAATTAATGGGAAGGTAATTGTTTTGGATGACTTTTTTTTTTTTTTTAAGGATGGACACAATAGTAAAGAATTATTTTTTGCCAAAGGGTGTTTATATGACAGGGGTACTTTGTGCAGCCACCAGAATCACCACTGCTATGGAAAAACTGGTGGGGTAAGGCATCCTGAAGTATTGCATTCACATAAGCAGGGAAACTGTTGCAGCTTGGAAAATTAAACCTGTGATTTATGAGCACAAAGGACTTGAAGTCAATATTGTGTTCTCCTTAGTTATTCAATAATGACTTTGACAGTTCCTCTGAGTTTGAGAAGATACAGATTTTCAGGCTGGCAGGATGCAATGGGCTTACTGATTTCCAAAGCTGTCACTACTCTTTGATTTATATTTTCTGTATTTTCCTTTTTGGACCAGTTAGTACCATCAAGCTCTTGCCTGTCTTGGCTCAGTATGCAGCAGCCTGCCTCCAGGATAATTCCAGGATGGCTTGTACTGCACCATCTAGAAAAAGCTGCAGCCCTGCTTCTGACTTGCCCTGTTATAAGTGAGTTTTAAGACCTAGAAGGATATTAGAGTTGTTCCTGACCCTTGTGCATGTTGAGCCCCATGCTCTCTTCCTAAACTTCAGTTGAATTTGTATTTGTAGCAGATGAGGCACTGAATTTGTGTTGTTTGAGTTAGTGGTACCGGTGAGAATGGTTCTTGCCTGTTTGAATGGCATAAGCCTTTCTTTCACTGCACCATTCAGCCTTTTTCTCAATCTGTATCAGTTATTTACATGCCTGAAGTGATTTAAAATGAAAAGCACAGTAGAAACTGTCTAGGATGCATAATTTGCTGTGAATTATTTCACATTAGAGAAGAAATTAAGAATGAGAACTCTTGGCTGTAGTAGCAGCGTGTCTCCATATGTCTGTGTGAATTTCACCGACAAATCCCTTCATAAAGACAAAGTCCTGTGCTACACCAATGATGCCTTATCACTTCCCCTCCATGCAGCATGGTAGAGAAGTCCCTTTAGCAGGTTCACATGGAAGCATCCTGGTGGTTTCAGGCATCCATGAAACAAGTGTAATCACGCTTGCCTGTCTTCCAGGGAGATCCTCCTGTGAAAAGAACTAACTGTAGCAGACTTATACCATATAGATACACAGCTGATGTAGAAAAGTGGGTGAATAGTTTTGGGGCAGATTTTATTTGAACATTTTGGAGCTGTGTTTGTTAAAGACAGTGACAGCTTTTTGAAGCTCATAGCAAAAGTAAGAAGGATTTGAGATCTTCTTCTTGTTGCTGTTCCTGGAGTGCTGCTGCGTCCTTATTCCTAGGGAATGGCAGAGCCAGCTGGCATAAATAAAATTCTCATCCTGTTTTTTTTTCTATTTTTTCCCCCCATTTCCTCATTTCTCTATACCATCCATTTACATTGTGCAAACTGAGTAATGAGGCTTTATCAAGGCAAACCAGAGAGTGAAAGGCAGCTCTACAGGCGTTGGGATTATTTAGCGTTAAGCAGTATGTTAATCAGGGTATGTTTTTTAAAAAGAGTGTTTTTCTAACAGGCCTGGTATATAAAGAATTTCTGTCTGAATCTGTAAATTCCTGCAGGGAGATGTTGATCCTTTATCTAATGTTTGTTGTAGCTGCTCCCTACCAGAGCATATTGCTGGTATGTAAGTAGATTGCTGTCATATGGCCCCAGACAGTTGCTTCATAGAGGAGTTCTACAGCTCCTTGATAGGGAGATTATATTTATTTTTTTCTAATAACATTTATGCTCCTTATGATTTGTTTGAGGGGAGTTGTTTTACCTGTAAAGCTGCTTACACAGGTACTACTTTTTCACCTGCCAAATTCTTCAACTATAATAACAGTATGAAGGAGGCCAAATTTTCTCATACTCACTCATCTTAGGTAAAGCACTTGCTGAGATAAAGGAAATACTGATGTGAATCTGGAGTAACTGGTGAATTTTTTCATAGTAACACAAATCTTGAGAAATGGATGCTAGAAATGCAACATCACTCTGCCCGTTACATCACCTTGCTTTAAAGTCAGCAAGAAGACTAAGATGAGGGAACGCTGCTCCCAGTGGGATGGGAAGCAGAAGTTTTCCCGTGGGCGGGGTTACTCTGGGTCTGCAGCACTAGCAGAGATTTTGGATGAAACTGTACTTTAGCCAGCATTGTAAATACTCTCATAACTCCTGTAGCCCACGTGGGGTTGTGACCCTGATTTTGGGAATGGCTGGCCCAGGGCTAGTGTCTGGGGAATGGAGGTGCCTCAAGTCATCCTGGGTCTAACCCTTCCAGTGACTTGAGGGTGACCCAGCCAAAGTCATTGGGGTTTTTTGTTGTGATACAGACTGGCTAGGAAACCTTTAGCTGCTCTGCACAGTTTTACAAACCTCAACTGGCCTGAGAAAGCAGACAGCGTGTGTGAAGATGCTGTTCCTTATGCAAGTGGCACTTCGATTATAGAAACTGCTACTGAACCCCTATTTGTGGTCAAGAGCATTCTCTGGAGCATGTAGGATAAACAACACTTTTCTTAATTTACTATTTTACCAGCTGTTCTTGTGTTATGGTCTCCCCCTGGGAAAGGCAGAATATCCCCAGAGGACTGGCATATCTGTACCTCCCAAAAGAGGATTTTGGGCAAGTGATGGTGTCCAACCATTATAGCTTCTTCTCTTTGAAAAGATCTTTAGGTGCTAATTTTCGGCTTTGTGCAGTTTGTGCTGAATCAGGCTTCAAGTAAAAAGCATCAGAGTGATACGTAGACAGTGGGAGCGACAAAAAGACAAAAACCATTCTATAAAACACTTCTGAAATTGTCAGATTGGGGCAAGGTGATTCTTGCTTGCTACAAATGTAATATTTAGCTAATTTCACTGCGCCACTTCTCTGCCTTCTGGCTCCATGGGTGCTGTGGGAAGCCACAGCCATCACAGGAGGTCCCTGAGGACACTTGGACCCGAGGCTGATCCTGCTCTGTGGAGCAAGGGGAGCAGAAGGGCTTTGCAAGATGTGCACCCTCTGGGCTCAGTCCTGCTGATGTCAGAGGACATTATGTCTGTGGCAGGAAGGCTGGATCTTGATGTGTTTCAGAGGGGGAACCTTGTACAATTATTTCCTTTTGGGAACCCTAGCCTTATTCTGTGCTCTGCTATGTGCGCCAATTAACCTAAGGCTTGCTTTGACAGGGCATGCTTGCTTGTACAAGTCTTTCTACCTTTCTGTTCTAAATGGCTAATTGCATAAATGAGAACTTTTTAAGCATTAATAGCATTTTTTAGGATCTTGACAAAGAAAGAGGAGTCCCTTAAATATCTGTTTTCCCGGTATCCTGCAGCAATGAGGATACAACCTTGGGAGTTACTTAAAGTTATATATTTTTAATTGCATCTTTTAGCTGAAAGACTCTGGGATCTTCAGTACGGTTCCTTTCAAGGTGACCTTTGCACAGTTGTGTTGTCTGAACATGCCACGGTGTCACTGTTCATAAGGGCACTCGCTGGAAAAATAGTATTATCCATGTTAGGTCTACTGGCATCTTGTAAAACTGCTGTGGCTGGGAAGGTGTTGGTATAGCTGTGCAATGGAACTTTGCTCCCACGGGAGGTACTGGTAAAGTACCTAAGTGCTTAAGTTAGCCAAGGCTTCCTCGTTAAGTTTTTTGGTGAGGTGTATGAGAGGAAGTTCACAAGTGGGGGATCCAGTTTTTCCCTTGCTTCATGCTATTTCAATACTGTGCTTGTTACTGTCCTGGTGTCTTCAAACAGCAAATCACCTACAAAGTTCCTGGGCATAAAATTAATATGTTTGTAGCTCCAGAATCTATCATATAATCTTAAAGACTCATGTGGAGGCAGAAGTAGTCTTCTCTATTAAATGATTTTATGTACCAAACTATCTCAGAGCTGGTGTGTACTGGGTGGGGAGCCTGGTTTTCCTCAGCTGCTGCTTTTGGCCAGCCATTTACCTCTAGGTAAGGCCAGTGGCTATGGAGAGGTTACTGAATCATAGTACCTTCCCATGCTTTATATTCCCATCATCAGAAGAAAAGCCAGTATTGGGAAAACTTTTTGCCCTTCAGGTTCCTGGCTGCTCTCCTCAATGGTTCCCAGCTGATGGCTGCTTCAGGAGCCGCTGTGAAATGAATTGGTTATTATAGCTCAGTTCCTGTTGACAGGCATCCACCTTACAACCTCCGCAGCTGGCAGCCTTGGTGGCAGGCACAGCAGAGAGGTCCAGGGCTGAAGGAGCAGGAAAAATAAACAGTGCTCTCATAACAGGATGTGTCCGCCCTGCTTCCATGATTCATATATCCTGAGCAGCATCCCCTGGACTGGTGTAGCCCAGTGACCAGGTCCTTGGCCCACTGGTTTCTCTTTGAGGTCCAGGAGACTTTCTGATAGTATTGCTGTCTACGAGAAAAATGCTTATGGCCTGGTTCTTCAGGAACTCCTGTTCCTGGCTCTCCTGTGAGATGAAAATTTCTGCCTTGGCGAAGGCTCTCAAAGGGGCTTTATAGTGCTGCCCACATTACTTGGGATTTTGATGTAAAGTCATTTAAAATTGGAGGCTGCCTCATCTCACAGTATTTCCTGTAGAGCTGGTCTGAGCATTCATCAGGCAGAAAAGTGGTGAGCTTTCTGGCGAACTGTTCATCCAGTGTCCACTTGCCCACTCTGCAAATGTCTCCTTCCCCTGTGCTACCTTCTCCCTCAGCTTTTCAGTCAGCTG
Source organism: Scolopax mira (assembly GCA_004320125.1). Lineage (NCBI taxonomy): Eukaryota > Metazoa > Chordata > Aves > Charadriiformes > Scolopacidae > Scolopax > Scolopax mira. The sequence goes on from BJBW01000938.1 coordinate 57,729, forward strand.
TGGCATTTTCTGGCTGCTGAATCATTCGGGAAGTTTGTTGTGGTGCATTTGGGATGGCATACCTCTGGGAGCACCAGGCTCCCCTCTAGCCCACTGACAGGTCTTTCTTACCTTTCCAGCATCTGGAGGCCTTCCAGGTAGCTTTAGGTTCCTTTTTAACAACCATAAAATTTCCAGCTGCTACTGCACATGTCTCCATTTTTTTGAATAGTTGCCCTCAGTATTTACAACTCGGGGAACATGCTGAGAAAGAAGACGGCGGAAGATACATGCAATTAATGTCTATGGAAAATAAGCATTTATGGTGTACTCACAATGTCATAAAACCCCAACTTTCTCTGATGCATAACTACCCAAACTCAAGCTCAGAAAACATACAGCTGTCTTCTCTTCAGGTCACTGCAACCTGGAAAATTGAGAATTTATCCATTTCCCTAACATAAATAATATTATGGCTATTTTTCTAATTCACTTCTCCTTTTAGAAAGACTTCTTTTTCACTTCTCCTTTAGAAAGACCAAACCCTTGCAGCTCCCAAGAGGTTCCTCTGCACCTGACAACATTTTTTGTAGTCTGTTTCCTTTTCCATAGCTAAGTTTCTCTCTTGATTTTCCTCCGTCTCTTTCCTCAGGTAGGTCTCACAAGTAGTTAAGCTGTTTGTGTTTTCTTCTTGCCTGCATCAAGTTTGTAGAAATAAAGTGCAAGTTTTTATATCAGATTAGTGGGGAAAATATCATAAGATAAAGGAAAAAAATAGCTCTTTCTGGAGTTATTGTGCCATTGAAATACTCACAGCAGAAAGTGGCTTTACTGAGGTTGAGTTATTCATCATCGCAGAAATCTCTGCAAGAACTTGAATTTCTTATATATTTCATATGAGCTCCGTTCCCAACTAGTCCCATGTTGCTGACTTGGCTCTGACCTGTATTCATGTCATTGTGATGTCTGTGTGTACCAAAGGTCTGCAAATAGCCAACAGGAAGGCAGGCCTGACTTCAACAGTTCACAGTCTGACTACGTGACAATGTGTAGCAGTCTTTGGAACTAGCAGCTGTGGAAAGACTGACTGTAAGAGAGAAAAAGGCAGCATGGGAGGAGAAGTTGAAGCTGTTGACTGTCTGTCATGGGCTGACATTAACATCTGTCCATTCCTTCCCTGTAGACAATGTTTTTCAAAAAAAGCAGCTTTGAGGAAGGCTGCTTTGAGGGCTATGAGCCATTGCCCCAGTGTGTTGGGAATGGATGGAGGTGTTGGTGCAGAAGAGCAGGAGGTGACTGTTTCCTTCTGGAGCAAGCCTGTACCTGGGGAAGGTTAGGGCCCTTGTAAGGTGATTGCATCTGAAAAACCAAATAATGGAACAACCTTTAGGGTCACAAAATGTGCAAGAACCCCTCAGTGTGAATGCACCACATGGATTGAAAAATTGCCTACCTGGAACAGAGCAGCAGATCAAAAAACATTTGAGCTCTCCCAGCAGTATCCTATCTCAGATAATCTTTTTCTATGCCATTAATTTCCTTGGGCAGAAGATGAAACACTTTTAGATGAACTATAATGATTTTAGTTTCTGCTGTCCTTGCATATTGCTGCAATTATCAGTGCTGTCTCTCAGTTGCCCTGCTGCCATCACAGAAGCAAAAAGGTTAATAAACATTCAACAAAAAATTACTAGATCTGTGTATGTGTGTGATATGTCAGTATCCCATAGAATGAACACCTCTGATACTTAGATGAAGTTATTTTCATCCTCCTGCCCAAACAAGGTCTGCTCATTAGAGGATCATGAAACAGATCCTCCCTAGAAGAAGGAGGACATGGACGTCATTCAAGACAGCCAGCAGGGCTTCACCAAGGGCAAGTCCTGCCTGACCAGCCTAGTGGCCTTCTATGGTGGAGTGAGTACATCAGAAGGCAAAGGAAGAGTTTCTGGACTTCTGTAAGGCATTTGACACAGTCCCCCACAACATCCTTCTCTCTAAATTGGAGAGATATGGATTTGATGGGTGGACTGTTCAGTGGAGGAGGAATTGTCACATTGAGAGGGTAGTGGTCAATGACTCAATGTCCAGGTGGAAGTTGACAACAAGTGGTGTCCCTCAGGGGTCCATATCGGGATCAGTACTATTTAATGTCTTCATCAATGATATAGATAGTGGGATTGAGTGCACCCTCAGCAAGTTCCCAGATGACACTAAGATGAGTGGTGTGGTTGACACACCTGAGGGACAGGATACCATCCAAGGGGCCTGGACAAATGGGCACATGTGAACCTCATGAGATTCAACAAGGGCAGGATCCTGCACCTGAGTTGGGGCAACCTGATGTATCAATGCAGGATGGGGGATGAAGAGATTGAGAGCAGCCCTGCCAAGAAGGACTTGGGGGTATTGGTGTATGAGAAGCTGGACATGAGCCAGCAACATGTGCTTGCATCCCAGAAAGCCAACTGTATTCCTGGCCAAATCAAGTAAGTGTGGCCAGCAGGTCAAGGGAGGTGATTCTGCCCTTCTACTCCACTCTGGTGAGACCCCACCTGGAGTCCAGCTCTGGAGCTCTGTGCACACAAAGGACATGGACCTGTTGGAGCAGGTCCAGAGGGGGACCACAAAGATGATCAGAGGGCTGGAGCAGCTCTCCTATGAAGACAGGCTGAGAGAGTTGGGGTTGTTCAGCCTGGAGAAGAGAAGGCTCCAAAGACACCTTATTGCAGCCTTTCAGTACTTAAAGGGGGCAAGGCCATAAGAAAGCCAGGGACAAACTTTTTAGCAGGGCTTGTTGTAATAGGACAAGGGGTAATGATTTCAAATGAAAAGAAGGTAGATTTAAAATAGATATAAGGAAGAAATTTTTTATCCTGAATGTGGCGAGACACTGGAACAGGTTGCCCAGAGGTGGCAGATGCCGCATCCCTGGAAACATTCAAGGTCAGACTGGACAGGGCCCTGAGCAATGTAATCTAGTTGAAAATGTCTCTGCTCATTGCAGGGGGAGTTGGACTAGATGAACTTTGAAGTTCATCATAGCCAAACTAGTCTATGATTCTTATCAATGATATTTCAAGGTGAATTTTAGATGGGACTTGTACTGGCTTTTTCCATTGGGTGAATTCCACTTCATTTGAATTGTTTCCTCTAGTGGGTCATTTAATAGACAAGGGAGTGTCTAAAATGTTGTGTTGAATTACTGAAGAAAAATGTATCTGAGCTGTAGTAAAGGTGTTAAAAATCTAAGGCAACATTCAGACAGACATCCTAACTACCACCTGCACTAAATGGATAAACCTAGGAACTTCAATCCCAAAAGCAGAGATAGAGCAAAGGAGGTTTTTCATTTATTTTTGTGGCATCAGGGTATATACCTTTTTGAGTCTGTATCTCTTGAAAGCTGAGGTACAGCCTGTATTAATGCTGGAAACAGCCCTAACAGCTACATTACTGGAGGGTGAGTATACCTGTAATTCACTGTACTGTGCTGCATGGATCTTACTCTGCTTGGCTCCAGCACAAAAAGGGTGGCCTAGCTGAGCTGTCTGGAAGACTTAGTCACATGAGACACTTTCTCACCAAGAGTTTTGAAGCTGTATTAATTGACACTCCAAACTGATTGAATTTAATGAGAATCTTTCCACTGACATCATGATTACCCTTGATTTATACCCTTAATACATAACTCATTGTTTCAAATGTGAGTCTTAATGTCTTTATCCAGTCTGCCACTCTTCCAAGTTAAATAGGAATAGACAGAGAGAGAAGAAAAAAAAAAAACAACCCACAAAACAAGTTTAAGAGATTTCTGTGTGTCTGTTAGAGGCAACTCCTGACTAATGCCAAGAAGCAGTGGGAAAGGGTGTCTTTTTCCTAGGAAGTCAGAGTCTGCAGGACTGTTTGCAACCAGAGCTTTGTGCCGCTGAGCTATTTTCTATCAGAAAAGGTAACTGAACCTCTTGTGCAATAGTTAAACCAGTAAGAGGTTTAATGGACTAAAACCCTTGTATGTTTATGTTAATTAAATCTGTCAACTGCTGTATTTTTCCTCTATTTCTAGTCTGGTTTCCTAAGGAAATGAGGCTTATGCAATTGCAGTCACTGTCTGTCCATCTGTTGGTCCACCCGCTCCTCCCAGTAACTTTCAAACTGTCAGCAAATTTCAGCCAATCTGTAAAGAAAGAAAAGCATCTCAAAGATGTTACCATTTTTATGGATTTTATGGAAACTGGTGGAAATTTTCCAAAGGCTTAATTAATATCCCCTCAAGTTAAAACTGAAATCACTCAGCCATTGCCCTTTCTGTTTGCCCTGATGTAAGAAACTCAACTGTCCTATTGTTGTCTGAGTGGCTTTAAACCAGCTCCAGCACCGGCTATTTCTTGCTCACCCCATAGCAATGGGAAAGTAAAGGTTTTGTGGGAGACAGAGATGTTTTAGATTAGTTATTAGGAAGAAATTCTTTACTGTGAGGGTGGTGAGATACTAGAACAGGTTGCCCAGGGAAGTCGTGGATGCCCCATCCTTGGAAGTGTTCAAGGTCAGGCTGGATGGGTCTTTGAGCAACCTGGTTTAGCGGGAAGTGTCCCTGCCCATGGCAGGGGGGTTGGAACTCAATGATCTTTAAGGTCCCTTCCAACTCAAACCATTCCATGATTCTATGTCTTTGGAGACTTGCAAGGGATTGGAGGGAAACTGCAGGAGGGAAACAAATAAGTGAGACCACTGTGGTGAATAGGTGCGGTGAATAGATGGCAACAAAAGGAGAGATGCCTGGAAAGTATCATGCATTGACAGTTTTTTCAGAGATGTGAATATTTTTGAAGGACGAGCAAACAACAGAAAACCTGAGAATATTATGGCAGGGAGGAGGGCTGAGGGGTGCAGAGTAAACCCAAAGGTGTAACAGGGAGGGTACACTGGGCTGTAGTAGGCTAATTTCAGCAGTAGTGTGGGGGTACGTATCAGAAATCCATAGGAATCTGAGTTTCATTAGTTCAGCAGAACTTGTTTCCTCACAGCAGAACTTGTTTTATCAAGCTCCTTGTTGGCAAGGTTACACCAGGGAACGACTGAAGTTATTCAGAAAATACTTGTGATTTCTTTGGGGCTGTGCAATTGTACTGAGAGAGATAGCAACTATTTTTCATGATAAATTATGGCCAGAAAGTATACTTACCCTCTGCTGCCTGCGTTCTTCGTGGCACCCACTGGGTTTCATCGATTCCAGAACTTAATTTTTATTAAAAGGATTATTGTTTTGCTGTGCCTACGCCACAAAGATGGAGCTGTGCTGATTAAATAGGGCCTTTGTGAGCAGTTCCTTGGTCTATGTGAGGAGGATCCTTCTTTACAGCTATGTGAAAGCTTATACTTACTTGGATGGCAATCAACATGCCTTGGTAGATGAAGCATTGGCCGTCTGTGTATCATTAAGGAGCTCGAAGAGTCAATTCAGTCCAGACAGTAAACAATGAATTGCTCACACTTTCAGCTCTGCTGGGGCTCAAACATACCAGTGTGCACATCTGAGCCATATCAGTGGAAACACACAAGGATTAGATTCTTTTGGTGACGGCTGCATTTTTATTGTGAATAATCTGATGGGAGCCTGATGGTGTCCAATGCATCCATTCTTGCCTTGTGATTCTTTTTGCCATCTGAAATGTTGTTAGTTTTAATGACATAATTATCCTTTATATATTCAGTTAGACATGTGGCTTGGGTTTTTTCCTTTTTTTTTTTTTTTTGACTTATAATTAGTTTCCCTGAGAGGCAGCAGCTTTAATGCTTGGGTAGTTTTCTGAGAATCTGGGACTGAAAGAAGCTTTTGGGAAATGACAATTATATGTCCATGGTTTTTATTTGGTATGCTTTATTTTAGTCTTTGCCTAGGCTGAAAGCTCTTGTTGGCTGGAAGAAGATGCATTGAATCAGTGAAATCAGGAAATTTGAGTCTCAGTCTCCCTTTCCCCACCCCCAAACAAAACCATACAAAGAACTTGTATATTGACTGAAAGTAAAGTGCGGTTGCTTTGATGAATTTATACAAAGTACTGGTAGGAAAAAATGAATACCGTTTCCCCTCCTATTCTCTAGGGTATTCACATGAATCTTTTGCTTTTCCAGAAATTTATCTCAACAGAAAATTTTGTATTAGATGTTTGTATCAAGGTAATTCTAACAGGATGAGACCATTTAGCATATCTTGGAAAACGGGGTGGGGGGGAAGGCTTGTATTGGCTTGTACATGAACTTGTAACCTTCAGTCTTACTCATTCCATGGTCAGCTCAAAGTGGCCCATGTCTGTTTTGGGGACCTTGTGGTGCCCCATGAAATCCCCCAGGGATTACTGCATTTCATGGATGCATAAGGACTCTGCAGTAGTTCTAAGCATTAGTAAAAGAAAACAATTATGGAAACATGTCAGAAGTCATACAAGTTGTTACATTTTGAAGCTTGGAGCCTACAGGAGAACTGGCAAGGGACTCTGTCAGGAGTAATGGTTTTAAATTGGAAGAGGGGAGATTTAGATTAGATACCTGAAAAAAATTCTTTACAGTGAGGGTGGTGAGGCACTGGAATAAGTTGCTCAGGGAAGTTGTGGATTTCTTGCTCACCCCATAGCAATGGGAAAGTAAAGGTTTTGTGGGAGACAGAGATGTTTTAGATTAGGTATTAGGAAGAAATTATTTCCTGTGAGGGTGGTGAGATACTAGAACAGGTTGCCCAGGGAAGTCGTGGATGCTTCATCCTGGAGGTGTTCAAGATCAGGTTGGATGAGGAGGTTTGAGCAACCTGGTCTAGTGGGAGGTATCCCTGCCCATGGCAGGGGGGTTGGAACTCAATGATCTTTAAGGTCCCTTCCAACTCAAACCATTCCATGATTCTATGTGCAGTTAGTTACTGATTGTGTTATGTATCCTAATGTAATCATTAGGAAAAAACAACAGAGAACAATTTTCATGTATGTAAAGCTCCAGTGAGGATGCACTGAGGTAAGAGCTCCCCCAGCACCAACAGAAAAACCCCATGGGTTTGCCTCTAGCTTCTGGTGCTATTCTGCAGCAACAGATCTGAGGAAGGTGCTTAATTTTGCAGGCATTCAGAAAGGTCTCATACATCCTGCTTGAGTGAAAAGTGTCATTATTATACTGATATGATTAAAAAAAGCATTTACTTTTGGAGACAGGCTGGGGGCAAGGATCCCCCCTTCCTATCTTCTTTCCCCCCATCCCATTGCAGTGCAGGGAAGGATGGAGTAAGGGAGCTTCCCTCCCCCATGTGTGGCAGCCTCCTCCACTGCCCACTGGGCTCCTGCAAGAGAAAAGAGAAGGATAACGTGCAGATTTGCTTCCAGTTTCCAGCAGCTGGTGCATCCATTGTGGGACCCTTGGGGGAAGTCAAGTGCTGCCCCCCGAATCTGCTCCCCTCATTGCTCTTCTCACAGGGCTTTGGCTGCTGGAGAGCAGCAGAGGAGGGGCCCCGTGAGGCAGATGGAGGAGCATCTTACTTGAAATAAGGGGGAGAGGAATCAGTACTTGCTCTAAGTTATTTCACTTGTCCTTTTTCTCCCAGTTTCAAGCAACACCAGGACAAAGCCAGGGTTTCCATGACTTCTGGGAGATAGCAACTGGTTTCTCTTACAGAAAGTCCATAGCAGCTAGAATTGGAAAAGTCCTTGTCAGTCCCTTAGTCTCCCTCTCCTCTTCTCTCTCCCTTTTTTCTTTTTTAAAGTAGTATATTTGAGAACAACGTGTCCATATTAGTTTTGCCTGTCTCTTGCAAAGGATTTCCAATCCCTTAGTTTAAATGGAATATTATTCCCAGATGGAAAAACTCATCTACTGGCAAAGTCAGTGATATAATTTGTTTATATAGATTCAGTGCAACTAAAGTGGGTAGGGAAGGAGGGAAAGGAGAGAGGAAAATTCCTTTGCCATCTCGTACTTGTTACTTGTCAAGTTGTGTACACTGTGAGTAAAGCTGTGTTCCTGAGTGGTCAGGCATGGTGTGGCCCCAAAAGGCTGTTGGTAGGGAAGGGGAGACAGGGTGCCTGTCACTCTGGCCTGGAGGGAGTGTGCTACATAGTTTTCATTTTCTGCATGCATGATTAAAATTAAAGGAAAGCAAAAATATCTTGGCTCTAGCAGTGGGAAGCACACAGATGTGAACGGAATGGAAGGTTGGTTTTTTTAACTTGTCTGTCACCACTTCCTGTGACCTGAAGGATAGATCTGTTTTCTGCAGCACAGGCAAAGACACTAATTACCCTTTTCAGAAATAATGGAAGAAAAGTACTGTGTTCAGTGTTTCAAGGTGTGCTTTCTGTGCTTTACTTTAGATGGGCCTAGCAGCTTTCCAGAACCTTGGATCTGTTGGAGATTTTCTCCCCTCCTTCCTTTGAAGCTGAGGACCCCAAGCACTTTCCCAAGCTGACCCATGCAGCCTCTCATAACACCAGGTAAAGCACAACCACCCCTTGAGCCCTGGGTAATGTATGGAGGAAGTCACGTGTGAACCATGTGTGCATTTATATACCCCATTTGGTAATGAAATTCACATACACCATCTTCCTCCCCTGCCAGGGGGCTCCTACTTAACTCGCCTTACCCGCATTTTCGCCCTCATGCACCGTGCAGGTATCAGCAGACATCCAGCCTGCTGCTAATTGCCTCTTTCAGAGACCTCCCAGCTCCTCACCGCAGGTGCCATCCATGTCGCGGCTCTCCATCCACAGGCGTGGAAAACCCTCGCCTGAAAAGCCAGGCGCTTCCCGTGGTGCCTCAGCACGGGGTTGCTGGGGTAAATAGCCTGGAGTGTCACTTACAAAGAACCAAGTTCAAATTTTGGTTTCACTCATAGAGGGAATTATGTTTAAAGATCTTTTAATCCCTTGGGAAGGTTTCCAGTCCCTGGGGATGTCGTTGCTTAATCACACCCTGTGCTGGGTCATTCCCTCTCAAGATAGGGCTTGTTCAGAGACTTCTGTGGATTTTTGTTTGCTTTTTAAGTGGAGCTCTTTTCCAATTTAATTTGGGGTTGTTTGTGAAAGGTGTCCGATTTCAAAAGGTTGTTGAGAGTTTTTTGGTGTAGAAAAATTCAACATTCTTTCATATGGGAGATGGCACAGGAAAATGTAATGGGGAGAGGGAGCAAGGTATTAAAAGGACAGTGGGGAGCATGAAGGGCCTGAGTCAAAGTTGCTGTAAGATAGAGGAATTTCCAAATCGAAATATTTTGGATTTTGCTTTTTGGATGAAGTATGATATTTTTCCTAGTGGAAGGAAGGAGGAAAGTAGCTGGCACTGTGGGCCAGCGCTGATGTAGCTACTTTTTTTCTTGGTTTTGCATATCTCCTGTGAATATGTAAGTGATGATAAAAGAATCAGCCTCTGCCTGCACCTTTACATCTCAGTTCTGGATTCAGCAGCCCCCCATTTATGATACAACAGGAACATATTTTTTTCTGCTCCAGAAGCAGCACCCGATTGGGTGTTACTGGCTCATTAGGAAATTAGATGATCTGTCTAAAGCTTTAGACAAGGGACACATTTTTTAAGCAAGTACGGAGTGTTCAAGTGATGCCAGCAATAACAATCTGTAAGTTACAGCTGAGGTACACTGAGAAAGCAGTGTGTTATCTCTCTGAATGTTTAAAATTTTGCACATTTTGGCAACTTCCTTAAAGAAGGCAAGAGCTGGACTGTCAGCCCTGATTTTAGTTTTGCAGTGACATGGCTTTCTATTTATAATGGACATGAAAGAGGTCCCGAAGGCAGCATGTCTTGTCAGTAAATTAAAAATTCCTCATATCTGCAATGTTTGCTTTATTTTAAATATTTGTCATGGTTAATGAAAGATCGCCTGAGAAAGAGGAAGCAAAGCAAGTTTCCCTGGTCCCATCAGTTTACTTATGTCTTCTTCCTATTTGTGGTCAAAAATACAGCCCTGTATGAACAGCTATGATGCTGCATGGCTGGAAAAATGAGTAGAAGTCCACTGCTAAGAGGATTTCACATCATGCAGTTGTCTAGCAGCCCTGGATGTTAATACAGAGAGTCTGGCCTGTCCTGCTCATAGCAACTGATAAAATGTAAAGTGCCTACCTTGAATGCTCTGATTCTTTGCTGAGGCAGTTTCCTGATGTCATCCTTAAGGAGCAGGAGACGTGCCCAGCCTGCAGAAGGAGGCAGAGCAGAGCTCTGGCCGTGCTTCCAGCTGCAGAACTGCCCCATGGTTCCCTGGCGCAGGAGCTGTGCTGCTGCAAATAAACACCAGGCAAGCTCAAATCACATAATAAGTATTATAGGCTTCTCTTACTTAGTTCACAATGTATACCTTTGGGCAACACTCAGGCTCTCCAGTGCCTGCTAATTAATTTGTTTTCTTACACTTTACTGAGATTTGGATTGGCACCAAACCCAAACGGGAAGAATCTAGCTGTCAAAAAATGGATGTCTATAATGAGCGTAAGGTGTGGATGGAAACCACACAGTTGTCACACAGCAGCTATGACATAAAAGATGCTACTGCTTCTCATAAGGGAGATAGATATTTTGGGAGGGCAGAAGATGTGATTACAGGAGACAGCTACATGGAAACTGCCACTGAATGCTCCACGCACTGAAACGGAGTAGTGTGCAGAAACAAGACTGTTAGAAATACTTTAATAAATATTAAGTTCATGGATGAATAACAAAAATATGTAAGCATTAATTAAACATGGCTGGCTAGCTTGTGCAGCATTGTCCAGTTGAGAAATGCAGGATTCAGCATGGGCAGCTGAGGTTTCCTCCTGGCACTAGGTTTCTCTAAAATCTCAACAAGTCATATTTTCTACTGATTTCATACACTTTGGATCAGCAACATGTGCCTCAGTTTCTCATCTCTAAAATATTGTTGCTTGATAACAGAACCTCCAGACCACTGTCAGATTATAAATTATATTACGATCATGGAGTGAATAGCTATGGAAAGTCTGAGATATCAATTAAGCAGCATTGTTTTTTAGGCTCCTGACCCTTTGCTGCACTATGGCAGACTTTGCAGCTGCGTAAGAGCCCTGTATAGAGACTGGGCTTCCATTTGTGTCTGAACCTTCTCCCCCCAGGCTCAGGGAAAACCTGGTGCCTAGGGCTTGCCTGCCCACTGCGGTGCCACCTTGGCTACTACCCACTACTCCCAGGCAAGCGCTCCTGCTGGCACACTCATGCCTAGTGCTAGGCTCCTGCTGGCAGTGTCAGCTGTTGAAATACTTTGGTAATGAACTCTAGGGCAGACACTCTGTAATAAATTCATCTTCATGAAGCCTGATCACCATAAAGAGCAATCCTAATGTAGCATCTCTCTCCATAGTGCCACGAGAGCCTGTATCTCAGGAACCCTTCGTGCTCCCTGTGGTCAGTACATATGGTAGGCTCTGCCCAGTTGCTCTTCCAGCATCCTGTTTTTCCGGTGACACTTCAGGGATTCTGTGGCATCTTCAGAAGTGCCCTTGAAAAGGTGGAAGATAAGTAGGTAAATCTATACTTTAAATTACCGAAATGACTTGAACAATGAAGCAAAAGAAGAGAGTGTGCAGGTGATTAGTAGATGGTGAAGGACTAACAATAGGAGACTGATGTAGAGCTCATTCAGGGGCCTGTGAGTCCCCTGGCTGCATTGAGTGCAGTGCTTGTAGAGCTCATTAAGCCCTGTGAACCTTAGCAAGGTAGGCGTGGAAAAACCTTGCAGCCCGAGGAGCTGCAGGCAGGTGGTGACGGTCATTTGTGTGGCTGCTTTTTCCAGTCCCCATGGTGTAACTGCAGAAATGCCAAGCTGTAGTCTCCAGGCCTGCACTGGAAATACAGAGACAGCCCTTCCCTGGGACGCAGTGGGAGGTGTGGGGGCTGCCTCCTGCTCCTTTATAGCAAGAGAACATCTCTACAGCTCCCCATACCACCTTCTATAGAATGACAACCAACATATGACTTGGGTTTGGAATCCTTGCAGCTGATGGAAAAACAATTAAGATCTCATTAAAATTCTATGTGGAGAGCCAAGAAAAGGAAGATAATGTCAGAGGAAAGGTGATACGTAGGACAGTACGGGGAAATCTCTTAAGTTAGGCCTGTCATTAGGCAGGAGCACAGAAGGTGCTAATTGTACAGTGCATTTCATTCATCCCACAAAGAATAATTAACAGTTTCCCTTCTGCCTTCCCCCTCACTAAAATGAATGGCTTCAGTACATATCCTCTCTTGCTAAGGCAGGAGTTGTTGTATCCTGGGTCTGTATGTGCAGAAAAATTTTACTGCTGGGTTTCTTCACCAGCTGACTGTTGAACAGGAGTCATTATCAGTCACGTGAGGGAGTGCTGATTTCATTAATCTCATTGTGTGTCTTCATCTGTTGCTGTTACAGAAATTATTGACTCAAGAGGGGGAAGCATTGGAACAATCATTGGAAATGGCTTTCAGGTAAGCACAGGCTTAAATATTGCCCTAAATAGGTAAGGACTGACCAGAGGATCATTCTGACCCTGAGAGTGTGCATAGTTGTGCTGGTGGGGAGGGAGCACCGTGCAAACAAGCACTGCTTGGTCCCATGCGGGCTGCCATAAGCCTGGCAGGGTGCTGAGTATTTTTCCTTAAGATTTGTGTCCAGGCTGATCCAGCCATTGACAGAGAAACCGAAGCTCTGACTCTGGGCTGCCTTGCTGCCCAGTATCACGCACTGTCAGTCCTGAGCAATATTATTGTAACAGAAGGACAGCTGCTTTGCAGAGCAAATCTTGGCCCACCAGGTCCAGTTTGAGTGTTAGCACACACTTCCCAGGCTCCCACCCTCCTCACAATATTGAAGTAGAGGTGATAGTCTTCACTTCCTTTTTCACTGGAGAAGATATCATTGCATATTGCTATACAGCTCATGCTCTCTCTTCCAGTGGTGCTTATACTGCTTACACTTCAAGGCTGGGGTTAAGTGATCCATGTCCATGTGGCCTCTCTGTTTCACAGAAATATTTCACATTATTTAGTTAAAGATTATAAAGTGAAAGGTAACCAAACCCAATAATCGGGCAGGGGGAAGTAGGGAATGAGATTTCTTTGGTGCATTGCTGAAAGCTAAAACGGACTTGGTTGCTGATGGAGAGTAATTGGTGTGCCAGTAGGCCCAGAGGGATGTATGTAAGCTGTGAGCAGGTAGGGTATTCAGGGGTAAAAGCATACAGGCTACCACTGTAGGAGACATTCTCTACTCAGCAGTGAGGGAATCCTATTTTGTTGGAGCCAGGGAGTTGGTGCTTATGGAATCAGGAAAGCTTACGGATATAGATCACCATCTTATAGGTCTCCAGCATTCATACAGTGTGGTAGAAACAGCTAGAGAAGTTCCCAGGCAGATGAGGAGCAATTACCCATCCCAATCTCTTCAGCTGGCCAAGGTGCCTCTCACGGTTTCATTCCTTCATAAATTGAAACAACAGATAAAATCAATGAAACCAGAAACTGCAGGTTAATGATACCAAAAATAGCCATTCCTCTCCTGATGGAAAGGTAGCTCATAGCATTACAAGAGGCATTTCTGTAAGAGTTCTGAATGCGACTCAGTCACCAGCATAGGGAAAGGATTATCTCTGTTGGTTTGAGGACAGGAGACCACCAGCTTCCAAAGTTTTAGAAGCGTCACTGATTTTTGCATCCTGAACAAAAAAAAATTCTCATGCGGACACCCAAATCCAGAGGGCACTTTTAAACCTTGTTTGTTTTTTCTGATTGAAGTGGAAGAAACGTTTCTAACATGCAGTCCGTTCTTACAGGCACATTGACTTGAAAGTTAATCATAGTTCTGGCCCCAGATGGTTACAGTGCATCTGCTTCTCCATCTGTGGGAGTCTTAAAGGATACTTGATAGCCGTCCAAGTAAGTGCTTAAAAATTTTATCTTATAAAGGCAAAATAACAAGAAAGCATAATCCATAATGATCCCAAAGGAAACAGAAATGGAACAAGTGCTTCATGACCTCAGCTGTGCCCTATAGATTTCACCTGAAATACAGATTGTTGCCTGGCATGCATGAAGTGTTACTCATAGTAGATGTGCGCTAAAGATGTACCTACCAATTTTCATAAGGAAAATGCTACAGAAATATGCTTCCTGCTTTGCCATGTCCAGGTATCTTACAATTAGTTAGCATGTAAACAAATGTAAGGAAAACATTTTTCTATCATATCATATCATTTATTACACTATTGAAGCTTGGTGTGTCTGTTTGTAAACAAGCTTGTTTTGCAAATTGCTTTCAAAACAGCCAGCACTCTTTTCCATACCAGAAGCCCTTGAGAAGTCAAGAAGAAAGGCGCAAGCTATTTACAGGCTCCTTCTGTCCTCCCTGTAATCCCAGGTGAGATAAATATAGAAATCTCTAGGGCTGAGCTGTGAGATGCAGTATTGATGGACAAACATGGCCTCACTCAAAACATCATTAGATCAACTGATGGATTAAGATGGAGATGGAGCTAATTGAAATCCTGCTTAGGGAGGAGCTGTGCTGGGTCTTTGCAAGCTTGTAGAGGCCAGTAACAATGACGTCTGAGACTGTGGGGAAGTTTCAAGTGATATGAAGCTTGATCCAAAGCTCAGTGAAGCTGAAGAAAATCCCCCATGAATATTGCATGCCTTATGGGAATTTCTTTTTTTTAAGAACAATTATCTCAAATGCGGAGACACAAGAATTCTACCAAACCTCACTCTTATTCTGCATGAGGGTTATGGTAGATAAGAGGGAGAAAGGAGCTGCTTTTCCTTTCAAGGTGAATATGGTGATAAAGTTAATTTCTGGAGTCATATCCAGAGTCATATCCAATGGGACAGAGAAGTCAGTAAGGCTCTCTACAGTAAGTTGTGAGAGATGAAGAAGATGGGAAGCCATTATGTCATAGCTGGCACGAGCGAGCAGAGAAAGAATAAAGGGAAATGTACGTGACCCCTTGCCTCATCCTCACCACATCTGCTCAGGAGAAGCAAGCCCTCACAGACAGTCAGCAGACTCCGTGTCTGTCACAGACACAACACGTTCCCTCTCTTCTGGAACAAGCTGTGAGCACATATATTGCAGTGTACGTAAAACTTTAATGATGGTTGAGCTTTACAACTACACATATTAAGATCCTATAATAATAGTTTACAAACAGGAATTGTGTGGTATTCTTTGTCATAATAACAACAACAACAATAATAATAATCAGCGGCACTCAGAAGCTGTTCCACTATGACAGAACCTCACTGCTGCAGCCTGGAAAACACTCAGTTTCTGCTAAGACTCAAGCAAGGGCTGCTAACCATGTGTGTGATTGCTGGGCAAATGACATGGCAGAAGCCTCCTTGAGCAGTAGGCCAAGCAGGTACATGGGAATCAGCAAGTTTGTAATGCGCTACCCTGGGAATAAATACTATGGTGTGTGGCACCACTGGGGACAAAGTGTTAGTGCAAAATGTGTACATAATACTGTGAGCAACCCTAAGGGGTAAGCATCAGTATTTATAACACTCCTTACAATTACTAATGCCATACTTGGCAATTCTGTATTAAAATTGGTATTTGTTGTTTAACACATTGCTGAGGACTGATTTATGACTTGATTCCAACTCCTAAATGAATTGCAATTATTCTGGCAGTTATTAATGGTGTAAATTTATGTGCAGGAGTTTATCTCACACTATCCAATCTGGTTTTTATGGCTGCTATTTTATTGCTCCGTGATTGCTCTAGGATTGGCTTTGCTTGCCAATACTTACAAGTTAAAAACAAATTTTAATATATTTGTTGGCTTAAATGTAAGATTGGGGGCAGGGGTTGTTTCGTTTGTGACTTGGGGATTTTTCCTCTTCATCTTCCTGAGTTTTTTCTATTAATTTCTAATGCAGTTGCTCCAAGTCTTTGGTATATCAATCTGTTTCACATAAAAGGAATAATAGTACCAACACTTGGTGATGTGTCTTCTGTTTAGGCAAAAAGGAAGATTCCAAGCAGGAACAGTCCTCCCCAGGGACAGGGAGAAGTATCACCAGTGCAATATCATGGGACTGCTAGGACTATCTCAGCTTAATTGGAGTTGGAGGACAGGAAGACCTTGGCCTTTGCTAACACTGTGTATCCTTCTCCCTTGAATCTCTTTTTTCCTGGAGGGATGCCTGCACTGGGGAGGGCAGCATTCAAAGCCAGAATCATTATCAGGGTTCAGGAAAGCAAAGGGAAATGGGATATTTCTAGTCCACCTACAGCAGAATGAGAAGATTGGGATTAGCTGCCCAAGTCAAGGTCAGATGGTCTCTAAGAGAATGTTCTCTAAGGTCTCCAAGGTCAGAATGGTCTCTAAGAGGCATAATCTGTGGGAAGGAAAAAGACCTATTTAAACAAAGGGCATATAAACAAATGGAATACATTTGCATTATCAACTAGAAAGTTTCTAATTGTCAAAGTAGTGACAATCTAGAGCCAATAAGAGAAATGGGAGGGAGAAAGCTACATGGTTTTAAAGAGGGCCTGGAGCAGATAATCCCAAATCTTTCACTGGATTTCACTGAATTTTTAGAGTTGGAAGGGACTGTAGAGATCATCTAGTCCAACTTCCCCGCTGAAGCAGGATTGCCCATCTGGGTACTGTGCCTCTGATAGAGCCTCCATAGCTTGCTCACACTGCTACATGAAAGGACCTCTGTGGCATGATGAGGTCCTGGAACTTTGTGCAGTTTCCCACTATCCTGCTTGATCTTGTGGCGACAATGTCTGGCAGAAAGGATTACCCAGATCCTACATTGCAAGGATCTTGGACCCTTCTAAAGGGCTTTGACATGTCCTGGTTGAGAGCCCAAGCTGAGACTGAGAAAATCTGACTGTGTGGTACTGTATATTTTCAACTTCAAAGCACCCATGGGAGCACTCTAGCAGGTAGAGCATAGACAGAGCCTGTGAATCCTGATCCTTTGTGAGCTTTGCAGTGGATAGTTACGGTGAGCTGATATTTTGTGTCCTGCTGGTTTCCATGTACTTTCCAGTCTAAAGATTCTGAACTCAGAATGTTCAGCAAAGCACATAAATTGCCTTGGGCTTTATTGAAGTGTGAAAAACTTCAGACTAGATTTCTGCAATGTTGTATGCGTGTTGCTTTACCCTGGTGCCTCCATGCTGCCACCAGCCAAAAATTCTGTGGAAAACAGGATCTTGATGTCAGTGTAGAGTGGTGGGTGATTCCCTTATGATTTGGGGTGAGCTGAAGCTTTGATCATGAAACCTTACAGGACTGGAACTGTGAGAAGAAAGAACAGGCAATGTTCTTTCAAAAGGTTGCAGAATTTCCTTAATACCTACTTTCTGGAGCCATGTGGAAATCTTGCTAAACCACCCAAATGCTTTCCAGAGCTTTTGCTGCATGGAAGCATCTTCAAGGCTGTAATGCAAGCTTTGACTTATGGCCAAAATTGTTATTTCCAATAATAATGAGCTGATTGATTACTTCCATCAATTCCTGGCTGCTGGAAATGGTAAAGAAAAATATTTCAATTATGTTTCTAATGACAGGATAGAAAATAAATAAGCCCTGTCATTCTGGAATCAAAATATGAGTTAGGCTAGTCCTGAAAACTAGATAGTGGAAATTTCTACTTTTAGGTACTGAAAAATTATTTAGAAAAATTGAAGCCACTGTGTACAATTTAATAGAATAAGTGAACATAATCTCAGTGGCTCAGAGATACAGCAGAAGCCTGTGATACAGTGACTAGCAGCAGCCCTTTGGGTAGATACTGCTTATCTCACAGTATATTGATTTCTTCACTAGGCCTGAACTTGTTAGACATGACACTTCAATCTCACAGTAGATTACTGAAGTAGCTTTTTACCTCAGGACATAAAACCTCCATCCTACTAACTTCACCATAGATAAATTTTCATGATACATATGAGTTCCCTATTGTGTACATCAAAACCTGATCATGACTGGAGTGTCGATAAGCAGAACAAAAGCATGTTTTGTAAGTCTTTCGTACTGTTGGGCATACTTTTCTTTCCCCAAATTTATATACATTTTTATAAGGGGAAAAAATAGGTAAGAATCTCATTATGCTGAAAGACAAGAAGACACCAGATTATTTGTACTTTTTCATACAATGTGGTACAGAATAGCCTTTCAGTCTTGAAGGGGGCCATACTCTTTTGCCTTGAGCTGAGGCACTCAACAAAGGAAAATTGGCATTGCAGAAATTATTCCCACTGTCACGAGCTGCCTAGAAAGCAAGGCTGAAGACAAGTTTACAGAAAGAACAAGAGAGGAGTGAATTGTAAATGCCTGGAGGAAAAGATATCAAGAAAACAGCATGCCCTCTTCTGCTGTAGGCTTAGTCAAGTTTGGTCTGAGCCTTCTGGCTCATGGAACTTTGGACCCTGCTACCCAGATGACCGGTCATGTGCCTTTTTTTCAGAAAAGTTTGCCTAGTTGTAGAGCACCGATGATTGCTTGGCTTCTTTGAAAAAAGACAAAGGTCCTGTTTCACCATTGAACCCTTTTTCTGGTCAAGATAGTGAAGTGAGTGTGGCTCCAATGAGGGGATGAAGGAAGACTACAAATCATGAATGAGGATGGAAGGAACAGGGAAAAAGGAACATGGAACAAGGAGGAACACGGTCACCTTCACTGAGTGTTTTAGAGAGAGAGGTTAGTTTGAGGATGGAGAATGTGAGAGACTTGGATACAGTAAGAGAAACTAGCCCATGTATAAAGTTGAATCCATATTCTTGAGAGAGGAACGCAGTGTCGGGACAAGAGATGCCACGCACTGCTTGCAATGCGGGAAATTCTCATTCATTACTAGATTTATTTTTTTTCTGACTGGGAGGGTGATGCAGCACTGGAACTGATGCCCAGAGAGTCTTTGGGATCTCCAGCTTTGGAGATACCCAGACCTTGACTGGATGAGGCCCTGAACAAACATGACCTCAGAAGGCCCTACTCTGGGCAAGTGTTTGGCCTAAATAACTTACAGAGGTACCTTCCAGCCTGAATTATTCTGTGATCCTGAGTCAGATCCCACAGCTGGCAATGGAAGAACATTGGCTATCATGCTTGAGGATGGGGCAGTGTGAGTCTCTGACTCATGACTAAGCTGGCGTCACTGATTAATTCAGTGCATTTCATGACCGTATGTCAAATTTTATGGGGAACCTGACAGTTACAAACGTTTTGATTCTGCAAGGCAAGAAAATACTTGCTGACTCATATCACTAATAAATGCTGGTATTTATCCTGTCCAGCACTGGCAGCTGATCCTTTTGAACTCCTCATGATGCTTTGGAACAGGGTAGGAAATTAGGTCCTTTGAAAATGCCTTTTCCATGCGTGCTCTGACCCAAACTTTCAAAGTCTCCAGTTCCCCAGCTGAAACTTGGTCTTCAGGAAAAAAAACTTCAAGCAAATGGCAGCTGAGTGGATCAAAGTGAATTCTCTGGTCTTGAGGGATGCTCTGGGGACAAAGTTGTCTATTGGTTCTTCATTGGAATGGTAATGCTCCAGGTTGCAGTGGATGAGTTGATGGATTGCTTTTTACCTAAATATTCTCTGCTGGAAAGCAAAATTCATTGCTGGAAAGCAAGTATTTTATCTGCTTTATGTGGGAACATGGTCACTGGTGCCCATAATTCATTCTATGGTATGACTGGGGCTCTGGTATGTCACACAGCATTTCAAAATTGAGAATGACGATTTCAAGTATTAAGGTAAGATGTGGATGTGTTTTGTTACGGTTTTATAACTGAAGAATAAGAAGTGGACTTCTCATTATCTAGCCAAACAAGTGATACTAACAGAGGCACTTTATTCAAGTTCTATTCAAAATACAGAATTTTGTGGAGGTGTGTTTTCCTTTGCATTTCCACAGCATAGAAAGGAGGTTGGAGGCACTAATGATAGTTCCTCAGATTGATGCAGCAGCTGCTTATATGTTTGCACCCCAAAAACATTTTCTTGTCTTGGCACGAATGAGTGCATGTGTGTGCCCTGTGTGCAGTGTTTGATCACTCCTGTCTTATGTAGCCTGGCAGAGACACAGTGTTTCCTACACAAACTGCCATCTCCCCCCAGCTCATGAGTGAAAGGCTAAACATTAAGGAGAGACTAACAAGATTCCAGTTCTGCAACACATTTTAACTTCCAGCAGTTTGTATTTTGCCATATACCCAACACGCCTTCCTAAGGGACAAAAGCAACATAATGTAGATGGGATAGGTTTTGTTCAATGTACCCTGTTTCCTTCCATTATTGTACTCATCAGAGGAACTATTTAGAGAGAAGGCTTTTCACAGTATTGTATATGGTCCAAGTATTTTCAGTTGGTCTGGGGTTGTTTTTTTTTCGTTTTTTTTTCTTTTCTTTTTTTTTTTTTTTTTTTTTTTGTGTGGTTTCAGCCACTTCAGATACATAGTGAGAGGGGAGGAGACAGCCCTAAAAAAGATGATTCTTTTTCCCGTTACCAGCAGGAACATCCTCATTTGAGTCCAATTAAACAGGTAGCTGTTAATTAACTAATGTTAATTACCTACATTAATAAAATAAACCAATATATAATCACTACCAGTCTTAATGCTGGGGATGAATGACCTTATTTAGTAAATCACTGTTTTAGCAGTGTGGCCTCTCTTGTGTTATCTGTGTAAACAGAACAGATGCAGATGCTTGCCAGAGATTCAGTCTCATAAACCTGGCTCTACAGACTAGCTTGAATATGCCTTATAAATTCACTCCACATACTGGACTCAAGCTTCAAAGCAGGCACGTAAGCTAGAAATGCAATATTTATATGTACAGGTCCAGTTGTTTTAACTTAGATTAGTCAAACAGCAAGAATGAGCTAGAGAGAAACAAGAGTATCACATAAAGCACCTCTTTATTAATAATTTTCCACTGGCTTTACTGAATTTGTCTTTCTGCAGTGTTTGAGACATGGTGAAGTGAGTTATCTCACTATCTTTATAGAGGCATTTTCAGTCTCTTAGAGATCATAGAATCATAGAATGGTTTGGGTTGGAAGGGACCTTAGAGATCATCTAGTTCCAACCCCCCTGTCATGGTCAGGGACACCTCCCACTAGACCAGGTTGCTCAAAGCCCTATCCAGCCTGGCCTTGAACACCCCCAGGGATGGGACTTCCCTGGGCAACCTGTTCCAGTGCCTCACCATCCTCACAATAAAGAATTTCTTCCTAATACCTAATCTAAATCTCCCCTCTTCCAATTTAAAACCATTACCCCTTGTCCTATTGCTACATTCCCTGATAAAGTGTCCTTCCTAATCTCTCCTGTAGAGAGGCCTCCTTTAGGTACTGGAAGGCTGCTATAAGGTCTCCCTGGAGTCTTCTCTTCCTAATTGAGGGATAGGTAGTTTAGAGATGAACAGGACTTTTGCTGTGTAGTTTGCCTTTAGTTTGCCTTTTTTTCTGTGGTTCCCTCTCAGATTTTTCCTGTATGGGGGAACCCATCTCCAGTGAAAGGCATCTGTGTGCTTTGGAGTGCATTTGCTGAGGATGATGAGTAATAGCTGCTGTGTGTCAATAGTTGTAAATAAAAGCAAATACATGAGAAAAACCCAGTAGCTAATACAGTTCTCCAAAAACACCCAATGAAAGTAAATAAGACAAGTCCAGTCTCACAGCAAAGCAAGGGGACACAGGCCACCAGGTCAGCTTGGAGGTCAGCACAGCACCTGCGTGAAAGGTAGCCAGGGTGCTGGGGGAGACAGAGACACCGCAGCATCCTTCTGTGCCTGACACCAATCACAATACTTGCCAGGGGAGTGGGACCCACCAAGGGTGACTGCTCTCATCACTTCTTGGCACCAGCTCTTTGCCAGTGGAAGAAATGATGACATCTGTCTCAAGATTTGTCTTTTTTTACACTAGCAATATAATTTCTTCCTCTTCCAAAACGGGTTGATCTGAAGCCCTAACTCTCAGCTGTTTTTCCATGAGCAAATTAATTTTTTGAGAATGAACTCAGTTTTTCCAGTTGCCTTCTTGATTAGTGTAATGATTTTTCCTCCTTCTCTTGACATCATCTAATATACTTTCCCAAATGATGCGGAGGTTCTTCTCTGGAGGAAAAAGATTCCTCTCTGACACAGAAAAAGTTTTAAATGAAGTTTTAAGAAGTACCTTGTGATTTAGGCATTCTCAATGTTTCAAGTGCTAAGTTGGAAACATTGTGAAGTTACAGAAAATGCTGGGTATCTGGCCTCTGATCCCTGATGCTGTTTATTTGAGGTATCTTACATTGGCATACAAGATCACTGCTTATTTTTGACCCAAAACATATCTCAGACATTCAAAAATCTCATTCCCAAACTTCTTCTGCCCCAGATCAGAAGGTTGGCTGAAAATTGCCAAGTAAAACATTTTAAACAAATCAATAAATACTAGGATCTTTTAAATTTCTTCCTGTTTTATGAACTTTCA
Organism: Scolopax mira; assembly: GCA_004320125.1. Classification (NCBI taxonomy): domain Eukaryota; kingdom Metazoa; phylum Chordata; class Aves; order Charadriiformes; family Scolopacidae; genus Scolopax; species Scolopax mira. Next base: position 80,199 of record BJBW01000938.1, read on the forward strand.
TGGTTCATGTTTTCAATGTAATTCTTTCTGGCTTCTGGAGAGAGACGATTTCCTTCCTGCCTTGGTTTGTATCTAACTAACTAGCTAACCTAAGGAGTTAAAAAAAATAAATTGCACAACTGAAGGAACTGGATAGGATCTATCTGCCTACAGCCGAGGCCTGAGCACAGAGCCTAGACCCTATACACACCTTGACTCCCTACATCCAAGCTAACACCAGGAGGTCGCCGTACAGGCATGTTGGCAGATCTTCTTCTGTACTTGTCTAATGCAAATCTTCTCGTCCTTGTCTTTCTGCACAGCATCTCCTGTGATCACGCATGAGACCGTTTGTGCCCAGCTGCTGCTTTTTGCCCAACTGCTCTGCAGGGCTCCATTGGCTCTCTCGGCATCCCACGGTAAAAGGACCAGGGGAGGTAACTGCCATGCTTCACATATGAGGTATGAATCATATTACTTTTTACCTGTTCTGCTTAATATAATTCACATATTTCCACTTTTTAGATTTATTATTTACTCTCACTAGAAATTGAGGATATTAATGCAGACTTCCTCGCTCCCTAGACCTGAATGCCTGAAGGCACAGTGAGTTTTTACCAAGTGTTCTTTAAAGAACAAATCCAACATAAATCCATTTAATTAGCCCTGCCAATCCACTGCAGACTGTAAACAGCCATAGATAGGATTCCAAACAGTTAATTTCAAATAGCTCATCTTCTCTCCTCTTTGCACAAATTCCTGTCATGTTGCATTACGTGTAAACAACTCGGAAACTTAATGACATGTCTTTCAGTCAAAAACTAGTATGGCTTTTCAGTCTGAGCAGATTGATTACAGTTTCTAACAATATGAAGCAATGCAGTCTGATTAGAGGTTCTATTGTTCTTTGGGATAAAATATTTTATGTGAATGTAAAGCCAAGTTTTTTGCTGGCACAACTTTATTGACTTCTGTGGAAAAATAAAATACTCATGTAAAATTCATAGTACATCATTATTTGTGTGCTGTTATAGTAAATAAATTTTATAAGCTTCTGTAAATTAGATGTGCCAGACCAGATTCCAGACCCTATGGAAATGGCATTGTCAATGAAGTGAGGCAACAGGAATATTTTACTTTGGAGAAGGCATTTCTGAATGAATCTTTTAGTGCTTTATGGCTTTGAAAGGATTTCCTACTTCCATTTTTTTCACTGTCCATGCTATGTCTTCCTGATATACTGCTCTTAAAATCTGCTTGTCATTCTCTTTAGTTTCATTCCTGTCTACTCTGGAGTTGTTTCTCTATTCTTGCTGCAGGCATTGCTCTGGTGTTTTGTGTCAATCCTGTAGACCCAAGACCAGAAGCCCTGCAACATGTGAGGAACTTCCATGTCACCTCTCTGAATACATCCCTCAGCAAGCAATATGTCCCTCAGCAGTTTAGGATGGGATTTTCCTCTTCCTTTTTTTTTAATCTCTAACTCCTCTCCTCTGATTTTTCGAAACAAAACATTTGCGGAAAAGACATTCAAGTGGATAATTATTGCACGATATTCTTGGGGATTTTTTGAGAGGGGTTGGAAAATCTCTCTGAAACAGATAAACCAATGCATAGCTGCTTGGGTCAGTCTTTTCCTTTGAAACATTTTCAGTTTGTTTTTCTGTTGTTTTGTGAAAAAAAAATCTTTAATTTGGGTTTCTTTGTTTATTTTTCCAGTTTGCAGAATGCCATGATTGAGGGTGATCACTGCTTAGAGAGGTCAGAAATTGTTTTGGTGTTTTGAATCCAGTGTAACTGGATGAGGCTGAGGTGAGGCTGAAACTTTTTTGACAAATGTGTGGGCTTGCCAATCCAATTCCACCCTGTCCATGTTGCTGGACTGAAAATGAAGGTCAGAAATATTCTACAGAAACTGACAATGTCTGGTTGTTTTGCATCGTGATGAATTATCAGGATTCCAACAGGGTTTCACTTTTATAGGACTAGCACATTTTATAGAATGGGAGACATTTTTAATGTAATATTTGCAATATTACATTTCACTGTTACAATATTGCCTGACACTGGGGGCCAAAGCAGAAGAACTAGATGGAAAAGTATAAGCTGCTGCACTTCCAACTAAAGCTTGTGTGTATTGGCATGGGGGAGTGTGTCAATGGGACATTTTCATACAGATCACATTCAATCTGGTTGCAGGATTGGAGATGTTTAATTTAGTATTATAAAGTCCTGAAATAGCATAAAATTGAGGGAAAAAATTACACTATGAAAATATATTGGGTTGTTACTTTGATATGTGTATAAAACCTTTCTATAGAAGTAGATTCTTTTTCCCTGACAATTTCTGTAAGGCATCCTGTTTATTTTATATATCCACTCTAAGCATGTAGAGGCTTCTAGGTTTTGGTGGGAAGGATTTTGAAAGAAACTGGTTTTGCACTGCATGTAACAGCATGGTTGGAAGAACAATTAGTGCAAATTCTTCCATTTCTGGGTGTGAAGATTTCCAAAGGCAGCATGAACCACTATTGGTACCCATACGGTTTGTCACTTGAGGGTCGAGATTTTTTATTTTATTTATCTAGCCTATCTGCTCTAAGCCATCACTCCTTAGGCAAGTACACGGAGTTTCAATCTTGGATTGCATATTTGCACGCAGATTTTGCTTACTATGCATCTCAGATGAAATACTACTTAATTGTTCAATAATTGTATGCAATTTTAGGACCAATTAATTCCTTTTTGGGTGAATTTAATTACTTTGATGATCATTAAGGCATAGTACAATATGTTCCTCCCATAAGAATGTTTAGCTGTTCTTAAGTCAGAGGCTGTTGGGAATAAAACAAAGCATCTGACAGAATCAGGTTTTCATAATTAAAAAAAAAAAGGCACCCCTCCTAAAGACTTTTTAAAAGGCAACTTCAATGTCAGTTGAACATCACTGATTGTTTGTGCCGCTGATTAAACACCATTCTTTTACAACTGTTGCAGGCAGAGCATGAGGGTACTGGAAAAAAAATGTGGGTTTATATTAAATTTTCCTTAAATGAGTTTTGTTAAAGCAATGTAGGTTATTAGATCAAGAGGTGACTGCATGGGCAACAAGTATATATAATAGAGAATGACAGAAATCAAAAGTAGGAAGGAATTTTTTTTTTTGTAGAGACACTGAGGTCATCTCCAAACCTTGCCAGACAAGAACTGTTCGTGGTAGTATATGCCAGATTTAACCAGAACACTCACTTGTTGCAATCAGTAGCTGTAAGTATCAGTAACTCTGAAAACAAGAGATTATATTTTCTTCTTTCTTCAGATTCTGTTTTGCCTACTGAATGGGCAGTGGATTATTAGCAGCATATTGGTATCTCCACATCTGGCTTACCTATAACCTCCACAAGCAATGACCAAAAGCTGTGGTCACCCAACCACCCTCTGAAGTCCTTCAGGGAGCACCCGTGAGTGCATGTCTGGGATGTGAAAACCCTGACCATGGGCAGCACTCAGAGCTGTCACCAGCAATGGATCCTTTAGGACTTCTTCATGCAAGTGCTGCGAGCGCAGTGAGGACAGGCACCCTTTCCCTGCCTACGCTGTAAAAGTAATGCCGATACATGGGTGAGCTCAATTACCCCACATTTCAGGCCAACACCTTTCACATCACAAGCACTTCAGGATCAGCTGCACAGATATCTAGTCTTTGAAAAATCAAAATATAATTTTCTTTTCTTTTTTTTTTAATCAGTTTTTTTTCTTTAAAATAAATGAGAAACTTTTTTTTCTGTAAGAACCCTTGGACTTATTGCTTAAAATCAAAAAATAATATTTAATATTTGTAAGTCTCAGTAGAAGTTATCTGTTGGCCATGTTAACATGGCTATCTCATTCTAGCACAGTAAACGATGTTGCAATTATAATGAGCAGTCCAATGAGAAGGGCCTATCTGGAGTAGTTGGGTTTATACCCTCAAAGGAGAAGGTGAAGAAAGGAAAGGGAAAAAACAGGAATACATGATTATTTTTGTACTGATTCACTATACTGATTCACAGATCTGTTTGACATCAAATCTAGGACTGTAGAGTGACATGGACTCGTTACCAAAAAGCAAAAGGACTGTTTGCCAAAAGCAAAGAATGCAGAAAACAAGGGAGTTTAACCCTAAAGCTTGAAATACTCAAAGGTTTAGTGTTTTGAGCAAGGCTATGATCCAAAGCCTGTAAAGGCAGAAGAAAAACAGCTTTTGGCTTCAGCGGGCGTTGCATCAGGCCTTCAGATGATTAGCAATCAGCAGACTTCATTCTGTGTAATTCTGTATGAAAGAAGTGTTAGTTCTCCAATATACAGTCAGCTGAGGAGAAATAAGACACTGTGTCTTTGCAACATCCCCTTCTGGTCAGCAGACATCCCCACCACTGAAGGCAATGGGGATGTTCTTGCACAACTGGTGGAAAGGCATCTAGCCATGCTTTGCAACTGCTGCTTCCCAGCGCACCATCAACAGAGGGAGAATTACAAGAGACCCCATTGTCACATACCCCAAATCTGAACCCCAGGTGATATTTAAATGAGCACAGAAATGAGTCTGAAGGCTCTATGATCCTGGTGAATTGGTAGTTCAGGTTTTGTAACCTGGAAATTGAATGCTGGAAGATGAGATTACAAGTGTCTACCCTTGTGTTTTCACTGGGTGGTGGGTCAGCTGGAGTTCAAGCTCTCCAAATACCAAGGAGGTGGTTCTGGAGCAGTAAGCACTTCAGCAATTCCTAGCACCGGTGGTCTGAACTTGGGAAGGATTTCATAACATGTCTGAAAGCCAAAAGCTTCTTTGACTGTTAATTTAATAAAGAAGAGTGAACTACTGAGTAAGTCCCTGGAAGATAGACTAAATCAGGCTAATTTGTTATATAATCCCTTTTTAATGTGGAGAATTAAGGCGATGGCAAGATGGCTCCAAATTATTCTCCAAATAATTACTGGTGGGTATTGACATTAAAGATGGGAGAGAGCAAGTTAATTTCTGCTTGTTGTTTTCAACACGTGCCAAACTCTTACTTCACACCAGTGAGGAAGGGCTGGAAATTGTGTTTCATATGCATGAAGTAACAGTTGGCAGAAATCTCCGAGGGGAGAAAAAGAAAACCCACTAAAGCCCAGCAACACAAACTGTCACTTGCTGACAATTTTTGACTCTATCTATTGAAAAAAAAAAAAAAAAGAAGTATTAAATAAAGGCCTCTTGCAGAGTATTCCGCCTGAGTAAACCCAGGTGTCTGGTCTTCTGCAAGGCAAATAATGTGCTGAGAAGGTGGCAATAACCTCAGTTTTTCCAACCTCCTCCTCTGCCCATCTTGGGAAGTGCCATCATCCCGGAGTGGGATGAGAGCAGAGCAGGGAGGATGACAGTGCTTGATTCAAGTTGGCCCTTTCTTGTCCATGAAACACCTGTTCTTCCCCACTGCTAGGAATGGAAGAGTGCTGGAGTTCTTCATGGCTAACAGTGTCTGCCCTGCTTGTGACAACTCCACCATGTGGACCAGGGTAATGGAGTTCATATCTTCCCTGTACTAGCACTGCTGGATTTGCCCCCCGAACACCTGTATGTAGCTATATGTGCACCACCTGACTAACTCATGTGTCTTTACATTGTCCTGAGATATCTTTGGCATTTGGCCATGGCTGCCAGGTTCCTGGGGGCACTAAGGAGCACTAATGTCCCTGACCAACCCACATCAGCCCCCTGGGCCCATCAGCCCCTGCCCCAGTGATGCCACAGCAGGGCTGCTCCAGGTCCCACAGCCCTGCCCTGCCAAGGTCCCCGCCAGTAGGGGTGTACCCATGGGCCCACATCCCATCCTGTCCACACAATGCCAATGGCCATGGGTTACATGAGTTTTCCCACATGTCTTCTGTTTGAGATGATGTCCTGTCATCACAGGACTAGACGACCATCTAAGTCTTCTTTGTCACTTATTTAAGTATATATGTAAGCAAGAATATTTATTGAGAGTCGAAATGTGTATATGATATATGGGATATAACATGTGGCAGTATTATGTACTATTCCTTTATGGTTTCCTCCCACCTCACTGTCCTGCTATCTCCCTTTCTCCTCCTTGTTCTCTCTTACTTAATGTCTACAGGGAAGAAGAGGAGCTGAGGATGAAGTCATGCAGCCTGGAAAGCAAGGGTTGACACTGGGCAAATTCATACCAAGGACCAAATCATTCTGGAATGCCACAAATAGATACTTTCCTCCTATTTTGTTGATGACTATAATATTACCTGTGAGTCAAAGCTTGCTTGTTCAAAAAAATCCCTTATTTTATTTTTAAAGAAAGAAACTCTTTCAGCAGTTTGACATATTTCTTGTTTTCAGACCATGTTGATTTTCTGTGTGGTTCACCCTAGGATTCCTACGACTGACAGCTCGTTATCTTGCCTTATGAAAATCACATGTGACTTCTGTGAGCCTTCTATCAAAAGGAGAGAACACACTGAGAAGCTGGTACCTTCTCTCTAATTATCCAGGTTGATGATTGTTCAATGAACCTATTAACTACTTGAAGTTAATAGCTTGAAGTTACTTGTGTACAGGTACCCTTCTGCATGGTCTTTCTCTATGATGTTTAAATGGCAAATGCTACCTCTATGTAGTGTCCCAGTCTAACTTCATTTCTGGTCTGATGGTTCCCAAATGCAGCTGGCTTCACTCACATTGGACAGTAGACCCCTTCCTGAGCTGCAACTGAACGTAATGAAGCCATGGCTGTAAGTGAATGTTCCCTCCTCCCCTTATCTCCCGTCCTCTGACAACTGCCTCTCAAAGTTTATGCCTTTGAGTGACTCACTTAGGCACATACGTAGCTTTAAGCACATCGTTCTAGTCATTTAATTGAATAGGGACAGATTTCAGTGCCTACTCATAGTTCGTGACTTGCCAGCACTTCAACAGTTTCTTTTGAAGTGACCAGATAAGATAAAAGTTTTAGAAGCCAGCTTTGACTGTCCTGCACCTTGGGTGGATGGTTTGCTTTCTGGTAATGACAGGCAACACCATTCAAACCTTTCATGATATTCCAAAGTAGAGATTGATGGGGGCCCTAAGTCCAGCTGCTCAACTGAGGATGGGGGAAAGGTGCTCTCCAGAAACCTAAGCCTGACCTGCAGGAAAATGGGGAAGGAGAAGATTTCCCCAGTTTCTCTGGCTGTGGCCACTGGTAACACCTTGCTTTGCTGGGTGAGGACAACCCAGCAGCGCAGCAGGGAGCCAAGCCTTCATGCTGTCGCCATAATATCTCAATTCCCCAGCACAGATCTGGTGGAGGCTTCCATGCCCTATCCCTTCCAAATCCTATACCGCCATCCCTAGTCACCCACACAGATCTCTTCTCTGCCTTGCCTTTTCCCAGGGTCAGCTCACCCTTAAGAGTCAAGAGTATGCAAGTTCAAGAGCAGCTCAGGAAGTCAAAAAAGAGATAAGTTGTTTAGGGTCTGACTTAGCTAAGAAATTCCGAGCATCTTGTCGATGCCAGGATTAAGTGTTAATAACTAACTGATCACAGAATAAGAGAAAAAAAAAAAAAGGTCATATTCATCTAAACAGTAGAAATCATCCTTGGGGGTGTGTGCCAAAATTAGATGGGATGTGTTGGAGGGTGAGGTGACCAGTGATAGACTCCCATTTTTACAACCAGTTACCAGACGAGTTCAGAAGCTGTACCTGTCCTGGGAGGAGAGATGGGAGGATAGCATATAGTAATCTACCCCAAACTCAGACTTTTCAGAGTTTTTGGCTGGCGTTTGGAAATATGCTTGGAAGCTTTACAGTCATCACATTTTGCTTGAATTGGTGTACGTTAGCATTGGTATCTATGGCAATGAAGAAGGAGTTTGGTTTAGGATTAATTGCCACTGGCTTCCCAAGGATTAGAAAAATCAGGCTAATAAATGACCTTGTCCAGATGGCAAACCTCACTCCTGTCCCCCTGTGGTTCCATTCTACAGAGGATTATATTCCAGCCCAGGCAGCTGCTGGTGAAGAGTGGACCGCTATGCCCACCAGAGTTTGCCAGAGCTGTAACCAGCTTTATTTAAAGGTTTTTTTTTAAAAACCCAAACATACGATAGAGCATACTCTGCTCTCTGTTATACCAGGTAAAAACATGATATGAGTTGCTGGCCCTGTTCCGGTCCTTTTGTGCTGCTGCAGCAACAAAAGGAGTCAGAAAAGTGCCCTCATTGATAAAGCGTGGTGAAGTAATTCTGGAACAGAGTGGCTTGGTCTGGGCAG
>BJBW01000939.1:0-94606 GCA_004320125.1 Scolopax mira
GACAGGACAAGGGGTAATGGGTTTAAATTGGAAGAGGGGGGATTTAGATTAGATTTTAGGAATAAATTCTTTGGTGTGAGGGTGGTGAGAGCCTGGAACAGGTTGCCCAGAGAAGCTGTGGCTGCCCCATCCCTGGAAGAGTTCAAGACCAGGTTGGAAGGGTCTTTGAGCAACCTGGTGTGGTGGGAGGTGTCTCTGCCCAGGGTACGGGGTTGGAACTGGGATGATCTTCCAACTCTAACCATTCTATGATTCTAAAACCAGCCTTGAGTCCTCCTCATCTCCTGGCCCTTTCTAGTTCTGACCTCTGGAGCTGGGTGAAAACACTTCACTTTCCGCCTTTCAACCTTTATTACTACGGAATATCCAAAACAACAAAACCAACAACACAGTTACAAAAGGAGTTCACGGAGAAACGTGAAGCAGCCTGTGTTTGAAATGCTCTGTGTCACCGTACTGAGTCAAATATAAAACAACGCATATTTATACATATATAAAATATAAAAGGAACAATACATCAGAAATGTATAAACAAGGGCTATGGAGGCCTTCCTGGTATTTACACGCAGAGACTCGGTGGGGTGGGGGGCATGGGGGGCAGGCAGTGTCCGTTCAACAGTGAGTTTTAAATGCGTCTGTGAAAGTCTGAGAAGCTCAGAGCCAGGCTCAGCCCCGCTGGAAATGGTTTGAAGGTTCTGCACGACTGGTGGGTTGGGAGAAAGCCCAAAGCCTGGGGTTGGATCAGTCACGGGCCGAGGCAAAGAGCGAGCAGAGGCAGCGCCCGGGCTCCCACGGCCACCCTGGTGGGGCTGAGCGTTCCCGGCTCTGAGACAACAAGTGGTCAGGCCCATCGCCAGAAGGGAATAAAATAAAATAAAAAATAATAATTAATAATAATAATAATAAACTCAACAGAGAGAAGCTCCATGTTCACATCGATAACAGATCTTCCAAGCAGTCTCCATCCCAGCGAGGAAGAGGCCCTTCCCCAGGGCGACGTTATTCAAGTAAAGGCAATGAGTTGAGTTCTGTTGGGTCAAACTTAACGGCTTCAAGAGAAGTCCCAGTAAGTGCTGCCGGCGGCTCTTTATAGCTCCTTGAGGATGATCTGGAACTTGTCCTCTGCTTCCACCATGTCCAGAAGGAAGGCCATGTGATTGCTGTAGTGCTGGATGATGTTGTTGTCCATGTTCACCAGGATCCTACAGGAGAGAGGGAACGGCTGGGTCAGGGCAGCACATGGAAAGGTTTGCAGAGCAGTTTAGTCATGAGGGATGGACCTTACTGCACACTCAGGATTCATGAACTGAGAATAACGTCACTGGCAAAGCCTCATGGCATGGGGGTGGCCCTCTCTGAAGTGTCTCCACACCAAATTATCCAGAGAAGCTGTGGCTGCCCCATCCCTGGAAACATTTAAGGCCAGGCTGGATGGGGCTTTGAGCAACGTGCTCTGGTGGGAGGTGTCCCTGCCCAGGGCAGGAGGGTTGGAACCTGATGACCTTTAAGGTCCCTTCCAACTAGCCATTCTATGATTCTAAAATTCCTATTAAAACTTGCCTTTTCTGCCCTGTTACTGATCAGCACCACGTTATCACACCCAGCTGGGCTCGGGCAGGCAGAGGAAAGCACTGCAGCATCCGCCTTACCCAAATTGAGGGGCTCAGCCGTGATTAATTAATTAATTAAAGCCACGATACAATGCAAAGGAAACAAACTGCAGAGCTTTTCGCAACTCTACCCTGGACATGCCTAGGCCCGGCGTTCGCTACGCAGGCAAATTAATCTGGATTATGGCAGGGTGTGAATTCAGAGCAGAATCGCTCGCTCCTCGCCCCCCAGCCTGGCTGCTTTTGGGGGTGCATTACCCTGAACAAGCCGAGGCCGCTTCGGGAGCAGACGGAAGCGGTTTGGAAGAGGATGCCTTTCTCCCAATCCAGAACAACCTCCCGTGCAGACGTGCCCCGAGTTTTCCCCGGGAGCCCTTTACTGGGAGGAACACGCACGGGCAGCCCCAGCGTCCCCAAAATCCCTCCCTGTGCCCAGGGGCACGGCTCCAGCCCTGGATCCAGTTGCAGGGAGACACACGGGGAGAAGGAAACATTTCAACAGCTGGTTTAAACCTGAGGCTGGGGTTCTGTGCCAGGCGGGAGCCCCTCATCACCCTACTGGAAGTAACTGGGGCAGCTTTGCATCGCCCCACTGCCTTCCCGTGGATCAGATGTGAAATTTGTAACCGTTTTGGAGGAAACAAAGAGAACAAATTATCTTTCTTCGCAGCAAGCACATCCCCTCCAGCCTCCTGCTGGGGTCATTAATGGGGCAACAGCATTAATTGCGCAACGCTCCACCAGCCAAGATTAAAAAGAAGAAAGAGAAAAGGCTGAGCATCTCACAAATCTAACAGTTTAACAAGCACCAACGTGGGGCCACAGCGGGTTGCAGCAACTGGCTCCTGCCCATTTGCTTGTTGCAGCCCTGGCCAGCGTGCCCAGATCTCAGAGGTGAAGGTGGGAGCTGTGTCCTCACATCCAGCCTGTTCTGGTGTCACCTCTGTCCCAGGGTCACCACGGTGCTGCCTCTCAACAGGTCACAAACCACTTCACCCACAGGCTACGATTCCCATCATGGCACAGTTGGGGAAGGGCATCGTCCCACCCAGCGCAGGGGGAGGCTGAGATGGGGTCTGACACCACCCAGGGGTCTCCCCAGTGAACCGTAACCCTCACAGCCACATCTCACCCCTTGGCACCAGACAGGGGCTGCCTGGGGACAAGGGCCCAGGTCTCCAGGGAGTTTGGCCTCTCCTGGGTGCCCAAGGGCGGGTTGTCACAAAGAGCCTTGCAACACAGCAGGCTGGAGAGCAGCCCTGAGGAGATTATCCCTGGCTATTTTAGCACAGGAAGCCAGAGAAGTCACCTGTGCCTCTTGGTGCCGTGCCTCCATCTGATTTCTCAACCACAAAAGATTCGAGGGAGTGTTGATTAAGAATCATTGTTTTTCTAGACCAAACCTCACCAAGATACAAAATTACTTATTATTGCTCTTGAGTCACCCTGAGACTAAGTTCATCTGAATGAGCTCATCACACCAAGAAGCCCATGGCTGATGGTAGGTCCTCACCTGCTGCAAGTCCAAGTACTACCACTGAGCTTCACTGGTTTACACCAGATGAAGATCTGACCCTCAAGCTGTAATTACCAAGAGAGGATTGTTTAGGGTGGAGCAATAGGATAAAATGATTCAAAGGAAAATTAAATCTGGGGGAGCAGGAAACAGCGTCCAACCCTGCTATTGAGTAGACTGGAGAAAATCCTGTGTCCCCCACACTTCAGCAATAACCTGTGGCATCAGTTGTGTCCAGCTTTCATTAAACTAGATCTCTTTTTTAAAAAAAAAACAAACTAATTTCCAGGTGTTGCCTTTTCATTAGATAACTCTTTGCTCCTTCATTTTGTGGAAGAGACGGCCAGGGCACCTGCCTGTTTTCCCTCCCAGTCATTATCAAACAACATTCACTACTGATCAGATCAAGTAATGAACAAAACCAAAGCAAAATAGAGTGGAGGTGGCCTCTCCCCTGAAGCAGCACCATTTCCTGGTCCACTGCAAACTCATCAGTCCTTGGATCTCTCTCGCCATGCAGATGCTCACAGTCAGCCCGTTCAGAAAGCTCCAGCCCAAGCTGGAGTTGCCCAAGAGGAGCTGTTGTCTGATGATGGGCTGATGCCCTGTGATGGCTACATCACAAGCCACCATCACAGCTGCCACACCTGGGCTCAGGCCTGAAGCTGAAATAATAAACTGACCACCCCTGTCCTTGGCAGTTGTTCTTCTTTGAGTTCAGATGAGGCACTCCCTGGCCAAAGGTGTATGGGACAATCCCTCTCTAGAGCCTGACAGTGTTGCTCTTCTAATTTGGGGAGAAAACTGCCATTCCTGGGACTCAGGGATGAGCAGTATCTGACAGCACTGAGGGCTCTGAGTTCAGGAACAGGTGGAAGAGCCTCCTGATAAATTCAGATACCTCACTATGGTCCATCCATCATCTAAAACGAGGACTATATCTAAAAACCCTCCTAAATGGGGATGGCTGCTCGGTTGTGGATTTAGAGGTGATGGTGCTATAACAGTGTCCCAGTTCAGTGACACCACATCACAGCCTGGAGTAGAACCACTACCTCTCCCCGTCCCACCCTGCAACTTCCTCCAACTCTCACATCAGCTCTGCTCCCCTTGAAGCAAGTGGGCTTTGATTCACGGGGATCAAGTTATGGTGACACCAAATGAGTTGGAAGATCCCGTCCAAGGAGCTTTAGGACTTTCTCACCTCGCTGGCACCAGAAAGCAAGTGCAGAAGCAGAGCTTTGGACTAACCCTCAGCTCCCAAGGACTGTGTCCTTGGTCAGGCAGAGGAGCTCCCTGGGAGGCCGTGCTGGTGAGACCAGCGGGACCTGTCATCAGCTTTGCCTTTCTGCCTCTCTCTCCCCGAGCTCCAACTGTGGACCAGGGCCAGGAACAACAATGAGTTCATCTCCCAGGCAGTCACTGCTGCTTGCGAAGCCTGATTACATCTCGCTGGCTCGGCAAGAAGGGCTCTGGATTTAGCTTTATGAAAATAAGCTTGGAAGTTTACGAGTCCTTCCTTTTCCATCAGCTGAAGGGAGAACTCTCTGCCAGACATGGGGATGACCCAGAGGGAGTTCTTAGTCCAGAAAACATTTCTGAAAGTAGCACTTGGCTCCACATCAAGCCCACTGCCCTCCACGGAACGAGCTGGTCCTCAGCTCATGCAAACTATCACCACCAGTGCCCAGAAGGGTCCCATCCATCACTTCCCAAAGGGAGTGTGAAGTTTCCCACTGATCTGCCTGGTCTGGGGATGCGATGGCAAAGCTGGGGACGGACACTTCCCTTTCACATCACCCCTCTTCTCCTCCGGGTCTGCCAAAGCTCTTATTTAGCAGCTACAATCTCTTTCTGAGCCAGGGACCAGGCCCTTGGTTCAGAGAAGTAAACATTTCTACCTCCCTGATGGCAGTAAGATAAAGTTCTCCATAACCTCAGGCTTTTAGACCTTTTTAGACACAAAGGATCACCCATTAAACTACCCAAACAATTCCTCCTTCATCCAACTTCCTTTCCTTGGGAGACTTTACACTCCAAACAAATATAATACAAACAAGCATTATCCCAAATCTTTAAAGCCCAGAAAGATCCAAGTTTTATATGCTCCAAATAGCACAGACTCACATGGCTTTAGTTTTTATTATCTTGTTAAAACGCTATGTCATCCTATGGCAGGGAACCAAAGAGAATGGGGTTTTAGAGGCGCAGCATAAAAGCAGATGAGAGATTAACTTACCCTCTTTTGCATTTTTTGTAGACTTTATAAATGCTTTCTTCAGGAAGCCCGTATTTTTCTGAAATCTGTGAGAGAAAACATGGCAATTCTTTGTACTTATAAAATGAAATTCCTATGATAAAAACCAAAGATAACACCGGGCCAGGGGCATTCAGCAGCACAGGAATCCCCCTCACCTTTTACTCAAGAGCAAACGGCCGAGGCAATGAGCTGAACGGGACAGTGTGACCATGTCTGTGTCCCGCAGATGGCCTTGGTCCTCTTTCTAACAGCTACTGCCAGGGCAGGAATGGTGGGCAATAATCTGCATTTTCTTTTTCTCATTGCCTGGGCTGTTGGGGGCTCGATGCTTCGAGCTGCTGGGCCAGAGAGTGCTGAGCTCTGCCTCGCTGATGCACCCGAAGGCGAGAGAAACTACAGAAAGTGGCGGAGCGTGTCTGCTGCGGCTGCGTCTGCAGCTTTTCCTAAGATTTTAGCTGATCCACAAAGCTTTGAGAGGAGTCCTGCAGTTTTATCACAAGCATTTTCTGTAGGGGATTTTTGACTCTTCATGGTGAGGGATGGGGGAGGGAGAAGATGGCAAAGAATCCTCTCTGCTGACTTTTTTTTCCCAAACTCTCTCTATTTTTAAAAGTTTGTAAAACCAACAGAGCTTAAAGTGCAGCCATAAAGCCCCCCTCCCCGAAATGTGGGAGGTTTATTGTTTGTTTCCTTCCCAGCAATCTCCAAAGAGAGGGGGGTTATCAGAGATGCTGCTGATAATCATCACAGAAATATGTCTGTGCTCTCCTCAAATACAACAGGGGGAATTCCAGCACGAGGCCAGAATTGCCTTCAGATTCCACATCCACAGCCTTGAGAATGGAAAAGGTGTTTTAGAATGGAAAATATGAATGTGTTGTCACAAGAGGAGACTTATATTATAAGCTGAAGAAAACATCTTGCCATAAGGTGTGTTCTTCCCCATTGCAGCACCAACACCACCTGCTACTCACAATTTCCATTTCCATTCTCAAGAGAAAGCAGACATGGGATATAAGCAGTCCTGTATCCAGCCTCCCACATACCAAGCACCGTTGCCTTTCTATCTGCAGTTTGTTTATGTGCCACAGGTTTGTGGTAACACTTACAGCAGTTCTGAGGCCCTGGAGATCTGGTGTCTTCAACATGAGAGCATCAAACACTTCTTCAGACTCCCTCCGCACGTACAACAGGACTGAAAGAGAGAACACACAACGCTGAGCCAGGGCTCTTCATGGCAGGTTCTCAGCGCAAAGCAGCATCATATTCAAGATCCAATGTTACTGGAATCAAGTAAGACACTACGCCCAAGAAGAGTTCCCATCCCAGGGGTTACCTCTCTGAGGATCTTCTTCCTTGGTTTGCTTTGGGGGTATTGGGTCAAACTCCTCGGTGAATGAGGCGCCGTTCCGCTTTAAGGGCAGCCTAAAAAGGAGGAATACAGAGCTCTCATGAGGACAGAACAACAGCAGCAAAGAAAACCATTCCAACAACTTGAACAACCAATTACCCCAACAAACATCCAGCAATTAAATACCATTTTTTATAATTCTGTCAGCAGAGTGTCTACCAGAGTTGCAACCTCCTGCTTAAACCATACAGGGAGTCAGTGAGGGCAGCAGTAGTTTTGGCATCACGTCACAAACAAAAGCCTTTTTCACCTTCATGTCATTGTTCTTCTATTGACACCATTAGACAGGGGATCAAACCAGGGTATATGTGGTTCTCCCCACTCTGGACACATGACAAGTGGGATTTCTACTTTATTCCAATTTATTTTACAGTAGTATCTGCCTCTGGGTACTTGAACTTTTCAGTGATAGTGCTGTGATGGTTTTCTTTTCCCTCTTTCAAACGTTGGCTCAGAAAGAACAGTAGGACAGTCAAGGACCAGGCTCCTGATGACAGGGAGCAGGGACAGAAATATGTCCATGTTTCTGCATCCTCGAGTCCATTCCAGGCCAAGGTTTAGCATATTTTGATACTTGGGGACATCAGGGAGACACTGTGCTGTGTTATTTTGCACCTGTAGATACCTACAAGCCTACATCAAACAAACCTGCACAGTCTGTGCCAAACAACCACCACACCCCCAAAGAAACAGAGCAGTGAGGGATGGGAAATACAAAATGCAGCATCCTCACCTGTTGGCAGAGTTGGGACCAGCAGGAGGGAGCACCTTGAAATGGAAAGGAAACATCAATCTTTTAGTTTGCACAGTATCACTGTGTGCCAGGGAAGGGGGGGGGGAAGGCAACATGGGTGCATTTTAAACACAATTTCCCTCCTCCCAGACCATCATTTTTCCTACACAATTAAACATCTGTGTGTGTTTCTTAGATTAAATAAAACCTGATATAAGGAACCTGTCTAGATTCTTCTCCTCTGCCTAGGAGAGACCTGAACACATCAAGCCAGACCCAAAAGCAGGTCAAAACTCATAACCTGCTGGGATCAAGGACCAGGTTTCTCAGCAAGTTCTTTGGTTGCAAACCAGGCTCAAACCCAGTCCCTGGTTTCGATGCTGGTGCATCAGTAGAGCAGCCACTGCAACAGGGTCCTAAAGGGTTGTCACAGATGGCTTTTCCCCTCTTTTTGACAAACTGAGTTTGTCAAGTTGTTTCTTGAGGGAATACTGATGAGCTCTGAAGGACACTGCGTCTATGATTCCTCAGGGCGAAGGGGATAGAGAAGTACAGAGGACAAGTGAGAGAAATCCCAGACACACATGGACCGATATGGTCGTATTTTTCTACAGTTCACTTTCTGCCCATGTTTTTGCTGCCACTCCAGCAGGTGATACCTGCAAACCACAGGAATATCTGGCTGGAAGGAACCTGGAAAGCTTATCTTGCCCATCACTGCTGCACGACTACCTAGGCCACTCCTGACAGTTACGTCTTCAAGTTCACCGCATTTCCACAGAACTGTGGTTTGGTTTTGGTTTCTTTACATAACACAAGTCACGTCCCAGGGACTGATGAGTTTGGAAACAACGGGGGTGACAGATGAGGGCAACAGGTCGGTTGTTTTTTTTTTTGCAGGGACTTACCGTGCCACACCTCTGGAGGTTTGAAAAATGGACGTTGGGGATAAACAGGACTGGCTGGGTTTCCAGGTCAGTCTCTGGCCTCAGGAACGTGATTTCATTCCCTCTGAAGCCAGAGAGCAAACAGCCTTTCAGACCTACAGATGGAAAGTCCAGTTCAGCTCAGTTCAGATGGCAGTATACAGAGAAGGGAAAGCGCCTGCCCAAAGTCTCCCAAAAGAAATATAAGAAAAAAGACAGGACCCCACAGAACCAGGTCTTCAGTGTTGTCTCCCCAAGGGAAGGCTCCCTGCCAAGACCCCGAGACAATTCAGAAAGGTTGGTCAGAATTAATAAAGGGCTTGGAGAGTCTTGGTGGAGACCAGGCAAGGACCTGACTGACAAGCTCTTTCTGAATGGTTCTGATTTCATAAGGCTTGGAAATACCCAGGGCCAGATCTTGTGGAAGTTAACGGAGAAGCCGACATGGATTTCAACACACTACGGATCAGGTAACACCAGCACTGACCATTGTTATTGGAGTCCAGGCACTTTCCTTTCCTTCTGAACTGTTTCCTTTCATCATCCCTCATTTTCCTCTCTGCTCCCTGTGGGGAAGGCAAGACAAAAATCAGAACATTGACAGTTCTAACGTTGGCAAGAGAGGGTTTCCTCAGTCCTGACCTCCAGGCCATCCTAGACCCTCACAACCTTTCTGGTTTCTCTCCCGGAGTCACCAGTCACCAGTTTAAAATTCCTCTTGGACAAACTGGTGGAAAAGCCGTGTTCTACCTTATCACAGAATATCTTGATCTGGCAGACGGCGCGGTGCACCAGCTGGCTGGTTCCGTTGCCGTAGTCATAGGTGTCGATCTGGAGGTTGAGTGGGACACCCTTCACTCCCTTCTGGGAGGAGAAGTCAGTGCTCAGGCAGTTCACCCCGATAAACACCTGCAAATAGGAACAGAGATCGATACAGCTTGTTGGCACTGAAAACACTATTCTCAAACAGCAATGAAAGCAACATGTAGGAACTGAAGCAGTTCCTGAGACATCCTTCCAACCCTCTCAGCCTCAGCTGTTGGTTTCCCACACGGGTGCAACCACCAGTCCTTCCCAGCCCCAGTGTCCCCCTACACCGACTGCAGCTCCAGTCGGTCCACCATCCCGAGCTCCACCATCTCTCCATTAACACTTGGGCTGTTGCTCCCATCAGCTCAGACAAACGTTAACCCAGATGCTTTTGCTGATATTTCTGATCTTTCATTTGAAGGGGGGACCCTCAGACAGCAGGGCCCTGGAGGGAGGGAGGGAGGAGGGCCAGACTACAGCCTCAGGAATTACAAATCACTGCTGCTGGTTAAATAAATATTCATCAAACATTGGTCTCTTTTATCACTAGGATGGAGTTACCTCCAGTGGAAATTTTTGAAGACAAGGTGAGCACAGATACAATCCACATTGTATCTCCAAATGACCAAACTATTTGTGTGACCTTGAAATATTCCCCTGAACTCTGGGGACAGATTTGCAGCTGGAGAAGCTCCCACCACTCCCTCAGCAAGGCTTGGGCTGAGGTTTTCAGCCCTGAAACCTAATGTCAGATCTAGACAGTACCTATATATAGAAAAGAAAAACACTTAACTGGTGTGAAGTTTAATTGCAAGAAGTAGCAGGTGCTACAGACGACCCAAATTCCTGACCCCTCCTGTCGTGGCTCCCAGCCCTTGCACCTCTCTGAAGTCTCACCTTTGCCTGCCCCAGGCCAGTCCAGGTACAGAGTTTCTGCTAAGAGTTAAATCCAGTTTTGCTGAGGTCCCCCCGAGGGCTTGCCACATACCTGACATATTTCCATTTCTGACAACTTTGCCTGGAAGACATTTGTTAACCTCTTGGGTTGTAAAAGACCAAGGTCGCCTTTGGGCTAAAAGAAGGGCTTATTGAGATCCCAAAGCAAACCAGGGTTTTCCCAAGCTCCAGAGAGACAGGGTATTATTTATGCTTTGCTTTTTTTTTCTTACTTACTTCACCTTTTTTTATATGCTCTTTTCAATCCACACTAGACATAAAGTGTTAATGAGAGGCTCTGAAGAGATGCAGAAGAGACAGCAGAGCTAGAAAGCTGTTGATAAAAGCTTTACAGATTTTAAGGCCAAAAGGGATCTTGTGACCTGCCTGGCTTCCTTCCACATCACACAAGCCACAGAAGGGTGGTCAGTCATTTCTGCATCAAAATGCTGCCTTGAAAGGAGGGTCTTTGTTCCCCTAAGCTGTGGTTTATTTAAATAGGCTTCACCTACATGTGAGTAGAGACCTGATTCAGGCTCCCTGCTGCAAAAAGCTTTCTTCAGAGTTATCCATCAGCACTAAAAAAACATCTCTGAGCAAGTCTCAGGTGTACCCAGTGTGTTTATTAGCTAATGGCAACGCTTAAACACACAGAGGAGCATGGTGTCCTTCCTCACTGGCCTGGCAGACAAACACTACCTGGGGCCACTGGGATGGAATTGTTTGGATTTGAAACTCTCCCTGTCTTTCAGCTGAGAAGGTTTGGCGGGGGGACTCATGAGCCATCAGAAAGGAAGCTACAGCTCTGCTGTGGACCAAGGCCTCCCACCTCCCTTCCACAAGCAGGTGGTACCTTTGCTTCTTCGTGAACGTTCCACACGAAGGACAGTGCATTGTAGGCTAACTCCTCGATGTTCTGCACCGTGTTGAAGTTTTCTTTACAGTCAGCTGAAAGGCAATGGAGAAGCAGTTTATACTCTGGTTGCAAAACTGGTTACATTCCCGTGGCTTTTCCACTCCCCAAAAGTTGGCCTTGTGCTGACTCCAAGGCTAAAAGCAGCCTTGTAATACAGCAGAGGCCATCCCTGGTACCACCAGGTGAACCTTAGTGTGTGTATGTAAGGGACAGGAATGTATGTAACCCCAGGAATGACTCTGGGATATCGACTGGTGACAGCTACTTGAGTGGTGATGTTAGATGTCCATGTAGATCCCTTCTAAATTCCAACAACCCCATGTCTCGCTGTGAGGTGCTCAGCTGGATGGACAAAATCCATCTCCAGCCCAGCACACACCATGTGTGTGATGGTAGTGGAGAAGGACAAGTAGTACCAAAAAGCTCAGATTCCTAGACTCCAAGAGGCCACAGGTCATATCTCTAAGAGCCAAAACAGTTCAGCAGTATCTATCTCTCTGAGTGAGGCTCTTTGATGTATTTTGGGCTCCCAGTGCATGTCCCTTCACTTGGCAAACACCACCTTAAACCCCCAAGAGCTCCTCAGCCAGAAAGGATCTGAAGCCAGCAGATCAGCCTGCTCCTCCCCACCTTCCCCCAGGACAGATTCTGGAGCTTCAACTGTGTTATTGTGTGTTGGAAACGCAGTAAAATGCTGTTAGAAGTTATCAACCCCACCCAGCCATCCCTGACAGCCCCGCTCGTACCGACATCAATGACCCTCTGCTTGGCCGTGGGCTGGCGGGAATGCCAGTGCTTCCAGAACTTGAGCTGCTCTGTCGGGACCTTTTCGTTGTCGAAAACAATCATCACAACACTCTGCAACACAGGGAGGAAACCCCGTATCAGTGTATGCACAGCCCAGTGCTTGGTGCTCTCATCGCCCTTTCCATCCAGCACATCCATGCAACGGCCAAAGGCAGCTCAGTGTCATCCTTGATATTTTATTGCTGGGGAAACTGAGGCAGACAGGGGGTTTGAGCACCACTGTCATGCAGGCAGGCAGCGACACAGCCAGGAGCAAAACCGAGATGCCCCGTGTGCCCCCTAATTGTGCCCTCATGAGTTTCTACTGATTCCAAGGCACACAAGGATCCTGTGCTGGGGGAATGCTAGTGGTGCTGCAGCAAGTATTAGGCTTGGGACAGCCCAACTGTTCTTTTTCTAGATATTCCTAGTTTCAGGAATCCTGAGATGTCCAAACCATAGCCCTTAAATACTGCTCAGGACTGTAAGACCAGATTTCTTTGCTGAGAATTCAAGCTCAGCTCAGTCTCGGGGGTGGCTCTGAGGCCTGGCCACACATCCCCAGAGCAAGACAGAGAACCTCTCTGCAGCTCAGAAGTCTTCCCGAGGGCCCCCAGGCAGCCCTCAGTGAGAGAAGCCTTTTGTGCATCCCTGACCTTACTGTCAAAGGTTTCAGCTGCCAGGTAACGTGAAGGCTGTTGCTGTGCATCAGAGGATTAGCTTGCTATGACTGAATCCAGCCCATTCATTGCTTTAAGCCAACATGAGCCACAAAGCTCCATGCTCAGCTCTGTTCCCAGGCCAGTACAATTGCTGGATGTCTGATTCCAGCGTGTGTCAGCAAAATTGTCAGCTTGTCTCTTACCTTCACTTTATTTGAGGACAAATGTAAACATTTGCTGTCTCCAGCTGTCCGCAGCGTGATGGGGTAGAACTGTCCTTTGTTGAGGTAGGCCATGGGAGAGTCCCCAGATTTGATGTGAATGGCTTTGGGTGACCCCAGAGTGTATTCAAAGTCACTTGTATGGAACAAAGAGAGAAGGATGAGTAAGCACACGTTGCTGTTTTGCTCCGAAAGCAAAACAAGGAGACCTGCAAGTCTCCATCCTTACGGGTGACAGACATTGCACACACAGGAGCCTCTGCCCTGTTCCCCATCTCACCCACCCCAACAACTACAGCTGTGATGGAGCACCTCCCACACAGCACATACTGATCCTGATCCTCCCCAACACCCTGGGGAGCTGCAGTTCTCAGATATCCTCATTTGGGTTAAAAAGCCCCTCTACGTTATCGTAACCAATATTTTTCTGTGGATGGCTGCAGAACCACTGCACAGTCAAAAGCGTAATCCAAACCTAATAAAAATAGCTACCTGCTATCTTAAACTCAGATTCCTGTCTCCAAATTCACACAAATCCAAGAAAACTGTGTCCTAATGGGTCCTGTAGAAAAAGGAGGACCTGCAGGACCCTGACTTTTGCTTGTTTATCCAAGTACTTTAAAATGGACTTAGGAGTCCAGTTGGTAGCACTCTGAGTCTAAAGTGAGCAGCAACTTTAATCTTTACAGAAAAGATTTGTAGAGGAAGGATTTACACAGAGGAAGGTGTCATTCTCAAAAAGCATATTTAAAAGAGCCTGATTTTCAAGAAACCCTACTTTTGGGCATTCACCAGCACCTGTAAGGGTTCAGACCATGAGGCTATAGCTCAAGCTGTCTTCTTCTGGGAAAAATCTGTGCTAACAACCCCCTGTTGTTGAAGACACAAGTCTTCACATAGACTGTGAAGGTCCTGGAGCTGAAGATCATCATATTCCTATTTAGTCACCAACCCATGTCTTTCTCCTGCCCCACCTCCCCTGCGATGCCATCTCTGAGGACAGGCTGGAAACCTCTTATCTAGAGCCAGGAAAGGCAGAGAGCTTCAGTGCACAACCAGAAAGCCTCTCTCTCACGAAGGTGAGCTGCTGTCTGTGTGAAAAGCCCCACGTCTGACAGCTGAGTCACGGAGTCAAGTGACTCAGGAGGCAAATAAAAAGTGGGAGGTGGAATAATGTGACCTACACGGAGGTTTGATGCGGTATCTAGAGCAGGAAAGCTCTGCCTGATAGATGGGTGGAAAGGAGGAGGAAAGCTCTCTCATGTTTTATGAATGAGAGGCCATGGCACCTTCTAAAATCAAGGCTGACTAACAGTGCTAAACCCAAAGAGAGCACCTAAACCTTAGATTAGGAGGAGGCTGCTCATCACTTTCATCAAATGCCATCCTCATTTTCCCTGTTACTTACCCCATTCCAAGTAGCTTGTGGAAAGATGGTGCAGCCACTTGGATCTATCTTTAGTCCAGGAGCCAAGCAGCTCTCACACAGCAAACCCTCACCTGGGGGACCTCAGTGCCACATCTCCTGCCACTTTGCTCTGCTCTGGTAAGATCTCACTGCACTGTGTGCAGGTCTGGAGCCCTCAATATAAGAAGGACCTTATATGGTCTATCAGGACACTTGATGGAGCAGGGCCAGAGGAGGGCCACTAAAATGCTCAGAGGGTTGGAGCCCCTCTGCTCTGAGGACAGCTGAGGGAGCTGGGGTTATCAATAACTTGAATTTAAGATCAGGTCCGACTCATTTTCGGCAAAACATTTCACACCCTAATCCCTGCTTCCTGCTACAGACACTAAAACTCATCACTGCTTTGTGGATAAAAACTCATGGAACAGCAACTTGCTCTAAGACTCTCTGCAAAAGCATGAGATCCGAAAGTTTGCAGAGTTCATTGTCAAGACCAGGATTGGGCTGAGGAGAGGGATGCAATTTTTCCCCAGAAAAGGAACACAGCTGAGTGCCCTGGAAACCCAAAGACCATGGATCAACAGTTACCTCTTAACACTGTCCGTGGCATAACTCTCAGGGCAAGGTGGCTCTGGCTGGGGTTTGAGGATGTCACTGAAGAGTAGAGACTGTGGACAAGTGGAAACAAACCAGTCAAAAGCAGAGTCTTTCATTTAATTTGTCGATCCACCTTCTCCCAGACATTACAACAGAGGCCACAGATAAAAGATGGACCCTTTTAAAAGCCTTATCCTACTTCCAAAAACAATGCAACCCCCCCAAGGGTTCAATGGAAAGGGCATCAAGCTTCTAATGCAAAAGCAAAGCTCCCACTGACTCCGGCCTGAGCAAACCCCAAACTAGAGATGGCGTCACGCAACCCACTAACGGCTCTGACCTCCTGGGGATCCTCTTTGAAAGTGCTGTCTGGCTGCCACCTCTGCTGTGGTGGGGCTACAGGGATGGTCTCGAAGAGGGAGTTCAATGAGCTGTTGTCGTACACATCCCCTGGAGGGACCATGTAGTTGTCTGGGGTGGCATCCAGCTTGCTAGTGCCCGGTGGAAGCATGGCTGGCTTGTGAGGAGAAGGAACACCTTCAAGGCTTAAGCCGTTCTTCTTCTGTGGCTCACAGTATTCTTGGGTCATGGAAACGTTTTCAGACAAGAGCTTCATGAGATGGGCTGAGCCATCAAAGGATGCGATCTCTGGGTCATACTCCATTCCGTGGCAGTGCCTGGTGGAGAAAGGGTCTTGTCTCAAACCAGGGCAGAGGGTGGACAACCCCAGCAAGTTGTCGCAGCAAGAAACAAGTGCCTTGACGTGCTGCTGGGAAGCGAACTGCCCAGTCTAGTGTGTGACCCTGAGTCAGCTCTGTACATCTCCTGCTTGACAGAGGAGATGTGACAGGCCCGTGGGTGATCTCCACCCACCCACACACCTCCCAGTGCCATCAGCAAGAGCCAGAGGCTCAGCAGATAAAGGATGATCACACAGAATCAGAGGATATAGTTTAGACGTGGTTTGGGGCTGCAGATCCAGAGCCTACTCCATTATTCCTTTATTTAGACTATTAAGCACCTGGAGCAGAAGGGATGATAAGAAATATAACTGCTATGTGACTCTGCCTTAGTTTTTTTAGGGTTCATCGACACTGAAAGTTGATTTTTTAAAACCACCTCTTTTTAAAAAAAAAAGATGATTTTTGTCCAAATTCACAAACTCCAGGAGCAAAACTCCCAGAGAATGTGAGATCAGTGAAAAACTGACAGGGCTGCAGTCCTGGAAGTGGGGTGCATGTCCCAGGCTTCTGAGCAGAGAAGACTAAGTACAGGAGCTGTTGAGTGATAAAGAGGGGTACAAAACCCCACTCTCCTTCCACACAGAAACCTTCCCTTTGTGCAGCATCTCAAGAACCACAGCGGTGACTCCATGACCCTGCTGACTCTGCAGCCCTTGCTGAGCTGGGGAAAGGTGGCTTGTTGCCCCTCTTGCCATGCTCAAAAACCAACCCAACCCCACCATCAGCAGCCCACACACCCCTTGGCTGCACCAACTGCCCCCAAGGGAAGTAAAGCTGAACGAGCAGCTCCCGCCCACTCTGCTTCCAGAGCTTCACCTTCAGGTATATAATGAAATTTCTGTAGTTAATAAAAAATACACCACTAACCAGAACACAGCAGCCTTTCAGAGAGGAGAAACCAGCTTACTTATGGAGCAGGAATGAAGTATCATTCAAGAGGCTTATTCCATCAGGTAGTTTAAAAACAGACAACCATAAAAGGCTGCCAAAGTACACAGCATCCAGGAAGGGGAACTGAACTCACAGTGACAAACGAGCCATTAATTTAATAGTTAATTATCTGAAAACCTCAGAGGACAAACGGGAGTCACTGTAAGAGAATCCTGGAAGCAAGTGGAACAGAAATCCTTATCAGCCTAGTGAATGGAAGAGGACTTTGTCATTTCCTTCTTGCTGCCAATGCTTAATCCCTTTCCTCTTCCCAGTTGTCTCAAAGTAGGAAATAAAGACAAATTCTTCAGTTGCTGCAAATCAGCACAGCTAGACAGATCCTCAGTTGTGTAAATGGGTGTAGCTCAATTCATACCTGCTTGGGATCTGGCCTAAAGAATTTTAATGTATGTCTCAGGGTTAATAACCTCCACTGTTGCTGGTAATAACACTGTGCTTTGATGTCTATTTTATGCAAGCTAAGAGACCCATCATGCATGCAAGCAGCTGCAGGAGAATTAGACAGCTAGAGAGAGCAAAAACTGAAGCTCACCTCTTTCCTAGTTCATTGCGTCCCATCATACCAGATGGAAGAATCCTCTTCTCCTTTGGGACCTAGAAAAAGGCAGAACAAAGAGTTTGTTTATTGTTTGATTTTATTAATGGAAAACAGAGGCAAAATTAGCCTTGTCTGTGTAGCAAGTGAAGTCTCATAGATAAAACACGGGGGGAATAATAAACACCGGGTGAGGACACAGGAGACCTGGGCTTTCTTGCTGGTTCTGCCGCAGGTTCCCAAGGCAACCTTAGGCCAGCCACGTCGTTTTGCTCTGGGAAGGACCTTCAAAAGCACCCAAGTGAGGGGGAACATCAGTCCTACTGGCTTCAATTAGGGCTAAATCATATCCATATTTCTTGAAGCTCCATCCTCCAGCAACACTGGAAAAATAAAGATGCTAGAGTCTGCCAGGCAACTAGCTATTCCAGCCCCACGTCTCTCAAAGCCTTCCCCTTTCTTGTATGAAAGCTTTTAGGTAAAAAAACCCCACCAGGCTGAGACTGAAGACACCCAGGTTCAGTTTTCCACCCTGTTCTGTTGTCTCTCTAGAGTAAAATGGTGCTTTGTGCCTCAGTTTACCACCTGAGCACTGGGGATAGTCGTGACACTCCACACCTGGGGGATGTTATGAGGTTCATTGCACAAACAACAGGGAGAGCTCAGGAGGTGGGTGGCCTCCTAAGGTGAGTGAACACAGATTTTACCTTCACACTGATCCTCTGGGACGAACTCTCCCTGAGAGACCCAGCCCCAACGGGAACGTACCATGTAGTAGTCATAGAGCAGGCTGAGGGCAGCCACGCTGTCATCGTCCCCGTTCACCCTCATCATAGCTTTGGTGGCTGCAGTCAAGGGGTTCTCCAGGTAGGTTTTCCAGGCTTCGTCTTCATTGGTGTAGGGGAACTTCTGGAAGTTCATGGTGTCATTCTTCATCAGACGCACAGATCTAAAACTGAGCCAGACAGAGGAAAGGGAATGAAGGATACTAATTTTCCACTGCAATTTCCACGCCACCCGGCTGAACACACGAAGGGCTTCCCAAAGGCACTGCTGGAATGGAGAAGGGATGCTTTCCCAGTCCTTAACTCCCAGAGTCTTTGAGATTACCAGCTTCTCTGCCTGTAGCTATGTAGAAAATTAGGCCAGTCTCTCTGGTGGGGCCGTGCAGGGAGACAGAGGTGCCTCTGCTTCCCACCACCACATTGTCTGCAACTGCTCCTTCCTCAGCAAATACAAGCTCCTAAACAGCCTGATCACACGCTGTCAAGGTGAGATGTTGGTCAGAAACTCCAATACAACACGACTGTGAGACTGCAACGTTTTTTCTTTAATTTAGAGCTCGAGGCCAGTGCAGCACACAAATGTAAGGGCTCGCTCACCGCTCAGTTGACCTACCCAGATGAAACCAAACCCCATCGTTTTTCTTTGGTTTAGTCCATTGCTTTTAAACTTGGTTCCAATAGAACTGAGGTAGATTTTTTTTTTTATTTATTGTATATGATTTTTCTTCGAGGGAAGCAGATGGGCAGAACGCAACACCCTCCCTTCCACTAAAAAATTCCTGACCGAGGTGAGGCTGCTGGGACTACGTGAGCCGAGAGGCAACATACCAAAATAATGCCCTGCCTGTCCTCTCTTCTGGCACTTTCTCCAGGTCTCTCCATCTTATGTTAATAAACTGTCAGACACTTAATTACCCAAACATTGGTCATCTTTCCTTTTCCTCCAGCAAATCATACCGGCAGGCTCCGCGCTTCCCCCGGCGGCTCCACACTGCGGGTTGGTCCCACTCAGAGGAGAGGGTGAACCAGGGGCCAGGCTCCTGTCACGTCCCTCAGCCACGCGTGTACGGTGTCACCACAACAGCTCAGGCTACTCATCAGAAAAAGCAAGCTTTTTTTTTTTTTTGTGGACAAACCCCACTTTTTTTTCAATCAAAATGGAAATGTCGGGAAGGGCAGACTGGGTTTTATTAGCAGAAGTTATTTATAATTTAAAAATACATAAAGAAGAAGGATTTCTTTATGTCTCCAAAGTTGCCAAGAGCAGAACATTTTCAGTTGCTGATATTTTTACGGAAAGGCAAAGAAAATCTACGGGAATGTAGGTAATGAATGCTACATTTAAATGGCATTTTTATAAGGAATATGCTGTTTCCATTAAGCTACTTTGCAGATGTTTATAATAAGTCCTGGGCTAGACTTTCAAGTGAATCATTCGGAGAACAGTAATTCCTCTTGAAAGCAATCTGGCACCTCTGAAACTCCCAGTTATTGCCAACCACGATGAATGCTGCCAGCTTGTTCTGTCTGAGCTGCCCACACTGACAGGGTGAAACACCAAAGGATGCTCCTCTGGTGGAAACTGGAAGGATGTAGAAGTGGACCTCTGAAGGGGTAAAAGATACTGGTCCATCCTCCCTGGCATCTCAACTAATACGGCTTCACTCCTCCACATGCACCAATCTCTCACACTGCCACATCTCCATCAGGGAATATGTGCCTAAACCCTGTATTTGGGATGCTCTTGGATCAAACTCCAGAGCTCTCCTTGGCCAAGTAGAGTGGCAGCCCTAAAACGGTACACAGTCTCTCCCAGAGCATCACAAGGGCCACCAGGGGCTGCCTCTGCTGTCCTTGTCACCTTTTTATTAAAGAACAGGTTGCTTCCACACAGAGCCCCTCCACGTCTGATCCGCAGAGCAGAGAAGCTGGTACCAGCTCTGCCAGTGTCCCGAGGCACCCAATTCCCACTGGTTTCTCGGCTCACATAGCGGCAGGCACAGGTTGATAGCAGGGAGCAGTTCCTTCCACGTTAGGGTTCTGGCCACCACCAGCTCCCATCAGGCGCTGGTGTAAGCGAGATGCTGAGCTGGCTCCTCTTCTCCCTCGCACATTGGGGATGATGCACTAACACCAGTTTCACCCCGCGCATGAAACTTCAACCAGGTGTTTTGCCAGTTTCGTTGTCTTTAGCGTTTCTCACGCAGCCCTCCCTCCCCTTCAGTGCCGCTGCTGTCTCCAAGGAGAGCAATCAGCATGACTCAGATTTCACCGCTGTCGACTCGGCGATGGGCTGTTTGGTCCTGTCCGGGCAGGAATCCTCACCCATTCTCAATCCAATCTTCTCAAGGAAGAATAGGCAGCAACAGGGCTCACTCTCAGCTCCTATCACTTGTAATCACCATAGATAAACACACCACGGTAAGATGTAGCAACAAAGCACCCAGGAGCTTAAAAAACCCACAGATATTACAGGGAGAAAATGCTTTGGAGCTTTCTTCTCCTTCTTTTGAGCGTTCAACTAAAGCCCTCCTTCTTGTATGACTCTTCTGCCTCCCCACTTGTCACTTTGGCATGGCACAACCGTGAATGAATACATGAACAGATGATGTTTTAGCATTTTATCACCTGGTTTGCAAGCTGTAGGCAGAGGGAAGTGGAGTGTGAGGGGGCTTGAAGTCTCAACCACTTCCAGCTGGGTCCAGTTTATGAAGAATACAAGTTTGCATCAGTCCCAGTGAGAT
Source organism: Scolopax mira (assembly GCA_004320125.1). Classification (NCBI taxonomy): domain Eukaryota; kingdom Metazoa; phylum Chordata; class Aves; order Charadriiformes; family Scolopacidae; genus Scolopax; species Scolopax mira. Next base: position 20,551 of record BJBW01000939.1, read on the forward strand.
TGCATTGATTCAGCCAAGCTGAGGACTTGATGGGGATCGCACATTTATTCCGTCTTGTTTCTTCTCCAGAGTTTTTCTGATCCCTAATAGTCACTGAAATGTATCTGAGTGGAGCCGGCTGAGTCGCCTCGGGTGAAACTCTGCAGGCGAGATGGAACACAGACTTCATCCCAGCTGACTTTTCTGCTCTGACCCTGTTCCAGAAGACCAACAGGGCTGAGCAGTATCTGAAGTAAGAGGGTGATTGGAGGAGATGATAAGCAGATATCATGACACATTTATAGGCACCTTTGTCCCAGCAGATGCATTTCAGATCACCTATCAGTGTACCCTCATGCCAGTTTGCTCCTACAGCTACATCCAACTCGGCATCAGTGACCTCTGTGGGGCAGAGATGCAGGAGAGAGACGTCCAAATCCAGATGCAAACACACGTGAATTTTACTTTCATCGCTCCCCACGGTGCTCCCTCCGTGGGGCTCTGCCGTGCTTGCCCACTGCAAACCCTCTGCTCTCTGTTTGGACAAACAATCTCTCTTTTTTTTTAGCAGGCACTCTCCTCAGCGCGGCGGCTCAGCCAAAGCCAGGATGAAGGAGCAAAACACAAAGATGTGGGACCGGCGGCCGCCTTTTGTGTGTGCACGGACTCACCCCGCTGGAGCCGGGGGGTCACGTGCAAAGCAGTGCATCGTCTGGGGAAGGGAGCAGGTCTATTTGTTTCCAAACAGTTTAGAATTTGACACAAGGTGATACCAGCCCCCTTTTTTACCCCTGGCTCCATCCCACCCAATCTCTGTTTCCCCCTATTTATCTACCATAACAGTGGCCTCCTGATTACGAATAAACACTCAGGGCTATGCTGAAACAGGAGCATATGCCCAAAGGGTCTAGGTGGGGACATCAGCCAAGCAGGAAAGAAACCCTTGTATTCCTTTTGCCTTTTGTTGGGTTTCAGTGGGTGGTTTTGCCAGCCTTTAAGCTTTGTGTTGCTTGTCTTTGTTCTCTCCCCTATAACTGATTAGGCCTCCAACCTAAATATTAGCCATGCCAGATGCTAATGGCTACAGAGAAACATCACATTGTCAAAGGAGCAGAGAATCCATGGCAACCTGCAGCAGGAATTCAAAGCCACAGAATAAAGACCCCAGTCTGCAGAAGATACCCCAGGCAGTTCATAGCTCTGGCTTTGTGCATGGCACTCATCTCCTTATCGAAATAGCCTTGATGTTCTCCAAGAGCCTCTTATCGATACTATGGGGAAGAATCAACACTACACTCAAGAATCATAGAATTGTCTAAGTTGGAACGGACCTTTAAGATCATCTAGTCCAAACAAGAAAGCACTGATGAAGAGCAGCATTTGCCATGACTACATTCTGGGGCAGAGATTTTAGCCCATAAACCAGGCTCCCTTGCTAAGGAAGAACAGCATCCCACAAAGTGGCCTTGTCGCTAAATCCAAACTTCCCAGATGAATTCTGATTTTACTCTATCTTTGCAACTTCCATAAATAAGCACATCTGAAGGCAACATGACAGTAGAGCCACTGGTAAGCACAACCACGGGCCTGTTCACACACTCAGCCAAAAATCCAGACAGAGACAGTACCAGGAAAAAAAACAGACACAAAAAGACACAACATGACAAACACGTAGAGTAATGATGAAAAACATTGCCTAGATGCCAAGGACAATATGGTGTCAATCCATAGGCGTCAAAGGCCCAGGAGGCCACTAATCTCATGGACCCTGACCCCCACTGCCTACAGGACTGCGGTATTTTCTCTAGCAGTGGGATAACAATGTGGCCTCTCCCACTGGATTTCTTCAGGGGCGTTTCAGCAGCGTGACCAGCCCCAGGGCAGAGCACTATCTTACAGTATGATAACTCAGCACAAGAGCTAGATGGTTCCTGGCCATCCCTCGGCTCTGTTTCACCCACAGAGATGGTGCAGGAATCTCTCTGTTCCTGGAAACACGAGGTCTGTGTGGCACACAAACAGGACAGGACAACCCCATTGCACTCATACGGAGCTCCAGGAGATGCACCCAACTGGGCAACCACCTGCATTTAATGAACACAGAGCAGAGGTGTGCGGTGGCTGGGATGGAAAGAAAAGGGGCCACCACGAGCATTTTGGAGAAGTGGCCCTTGTTTCCCCAAAGGGCACTGAGAGTCCTCAGCATGGACACAGGGTGGAGGAAGGTGGGATCTCCCTGCGTCTGGCTCTGGCCATACGTTGGGGAAGGTGTGGTGCATCCTCCATCCATGTGGGACTGAAGAGGCTGGAGACCAGGACGATGCTGGGGGAGACAGAACCCCCCCACCACAATTCTCCTGTGAAGCTGAAACCCCTCAGGACGGTTCGCAGGCTGAAGCCAAAGTGTGTTGGAGCCAGACAAACCTCCCAGGGACAGATGTAGTACACAGAGAACTCACTGGTCTCTTGGCCCTCTGGGGTCTCTTACAGCCCCTGTAGGACCCACAAAGCCAAGATCTGAGCTCAGAATTCCTCCATTTATACACCAGCCTAAGTCCTCACTTTTGAAGCTTTTTATTATTGCAGGCGGAGAAACTGAGGCACTGGGATTGACATCAAAATGACTTCTCCAAGGCTGCTCAGAGAAGATGAGAGAACAGAACCAGACCTGAATCTCTGCCATACACCTCACCAGCACTGGATGGGTTCCTGCCTTTCTAGCCTGAAGGGCTCCATGAGAGGATTCAGCGTTGAGTGATGTTTGGGGGACACCAGCTGGTATTGTGTTTTACCTGATAACATCATCCTTGAGGTATCCACCCACACAATCACATTTCACAAATGATCTGTGCTTTAGTGCCTTCCCTGCCTAACAAAACAAATTACAGCATAGAATTAGTTTGCAGTTCAGGAATTACGGCCGTTTTTTTTTCCCAAAGCAGTTTATGGTGTCAGATGCTGCAGTTTTGGGGTGTCTGAGTCTCAAGGGGATCTGCCTCCAAAGTGAGGACACCAAAACCAGCCCCTGAGCTACCCTTTGACTGAGCATCTACTACCACCAGGCACTCCTGAGGGTTGGTCTAAACTTCACTCTCCTTCTGATTTTCATTGTGGACAGATAAGGACACCTTACATATACATGTATTCATGAATACAAACCTTCATCTCCACCAACACGTAACGCACACACACACACACACACACTGCACTGAAGCTCCCAGTCCTTCAAACACCATAGAAAAAGATTACACACAATGAAAAGAGTTTCATAATTCCAAGGGTTTAGGATTTAGGTTCTTTCAGTTACTTTTGTTTCCAGTGCTTATGGATTTCCCCTTCAGCTTCCTCATCCAGACCCCTGGCTACTTGCTATTTTATTTTTTAATTCTCTTATGTTCACTGATTCCAAGAGCTATGGCCTTTAAATAATAAATAATAATAATAATAAAATAAAATCACACTTGGATTAAAAACCCCCCAATATTAGCAATAAAGGGATATGCAATCTTTTGCAACAAAGTGCGTTTCTTTTTTACTGCTCTTCAGGTAATCTGATTTTAATCTAGTAATCAATTATTATGGATCATTTGTACTGTAGCAGGGCCCAGAGGTGCTGGTTGCGAACAGAGCCCAGTTTTACTCCAGTTTCTGTACTCCTCTCATGACATCCTGCAGTACCATCTAAACAACATTACACGTTTCTGTGTGAACCTCGGCACTCATTTAAGAAAGCAGCAAGAGCAGAGATTAATATTAACCTCACAGAGTGTCTGTCGCTTCAGATTTAAGCGTTGGGTCTCAGGCTTCCTTCATGCTCCCAGAGGACAGTTCCATCCTCCCACTTTAGGCTGGGATGGGCTGATCTCTCCCCAGTGCCTGCAAATTCAGCCAGCGAACAAACCTGGCACCTGGCTTTAAACCAGCAGAAGGTGGACAAGGTGACTCCTCCAGTAAATTGCTCAAGAGGATACCCAAAGCGTGTGTCAGGGCAGGACACTCCACACAAGCCTCACGTTCTCCTGCCCCACCAGGACTGTCCCTGCCCCATGTCCACCAGCGGCGGTACCTTCTTCAGCTGCACAGAGGACTACCCACAGACCTGACGAAATACAGCCAGGCTTGGCTTCTCCTCTTCTGCTTTTCTCTTTTTTTGTCCCATCCTGGAGGGACTTTTCAGGCTGCCCAGATCTCCTATAATGCGCTTGGATGATGAGCTCTCTATGCACACCCTAATTTATTTAATGTATTCTGATTCAGAGTGTCCCGTACATGCTGTCCTCCATGGCCAGGCAAGCCTTTTGCTTTGCTATTTAATAAAGCAAACTAACAAAAATAATAGCATAGTGTGTTTAAAACAATGTTTTTGCCAAACAAACACAATTCATGCCACTTTAGGTATAAAGCAATTAAACAACACATTTCTGGAGAGCAGCATGACAGCTCGGACAGCAAAGAGAGAATGGTGAAAAGAAACAAAAACCTCACAAAGGAGGTGGCTGGCACCTGGGAACCGAGTACTTTGGTAAATGACACCCGATCTTTTCCTCTGAACACTTGTGGTTATGAACACTTTGGGGACAAGGACCCATTTTTGGATCAGAGCTACACTCACCAGCCAGAACAACACAACACCTCAAGGACTAACAAGAAGCCAGGATGCTTTTTTTTTATCTTCCAAGCCTTTGCACCTTGGGTGTTCACAATGGAGCCCCAGCCAGAACACAATCCTATGATATCATAACCAATTCCACTGATTCATGTATTTTTCAGCTGCTGCCTTTATCATCCCAGAGGGTCGGGGGCACCAAGCAGCTCCCCCCCAGTCACCAAGCGCTTGCAGGTGCAATGCAAGAGCAAGTGCATTTTTGGATGAATACTTCACAATGATCAACAATTTTAAGCTGAACAAAGCAGGAGCAGATCCCCATCAGCGTAACTGTCTTTATTCCACACATTTCTCTTGGTGACACCAGATGTACCAATGCCTTGAAAATGTGACCCAAAGCCTCAACGCGGAGATACTATGTAAATGTTGATTTATCTCTGCTTTGAGTCTGGAGTTTATTCAGAGGGCTTTTACCCCTTTGTTGTGAATTGCATAGCAGTTATTTGATTGTTGTTTCTTTAATTTACAAATCTCCCTTTCTCTTTACATAACTTTAAAAAAAAAAAAAAAATAAAGCCCAGGTCTCCCTTGAAAGCGTAACTCGCTCCAGCACGGTTATCCCTTGTGTGCTTTTCTGCCAGGATTTTATAAAAGGGCTTTAACTTTTCATTCACCAGGAGCATAACTCAAGTTTTAATAACACACCTTATGCATGACAAAAATTTGCTTCTGGCGATCATGGTTTCGACCACAAAACCACAACTGGGAGTAACTCCTGGTTAACTCTTTCAAGCCCACGCATCGCCGAGTTAGACATAAGTTCAATTTAGAAGACTATGGAAATTATCAGTTAGAATATTTTATAATAGGCAAAACACCTCATTCTCTCGTACCACGCTAGTCTTTTCCCAGTCCTTTCTGTGAAATTAGAGATGCAAAGAGAGAGATGAGATTAGTCTCCCTGTCATTTTGGGTGACGGCATCAGTCCAGGGGGATATCGCAGCTCCCTTAAGACTAGCAACATCTGGGCACATGTCACAGCTCCTGTAGATCCTCCCTGTGCTGGGCTTGTGGTGGGAGCTGTTGGAGACACACAGACACTTCTGCCCTTATCAGATCCTCTAAGCACTGCTCCTGAGAGCCCTTTCCTTCCACTGATGTCTACAAAGCTACACCCTGGACGACTTCAACCTGGGTGATTAACCAGAGGTTAACAGCTACTGCAGCAGCCCCTTTGCTCAGATGTTGGGCTTTAGCAGCTCTTCACAAGGGTCCTCCTCCCCCTGTGACACCATTTCCCCTTGCACTAAACCCAAAAGCTGAACATTTCAGCTATGCCTTTGGTACCACGACGTTCCCAGCTCCCTTATCTCCTATCACTGCTCCCTGTCAGCCCCTGGGCAGCTTTCGGGTGAGGTGCTCCAGGCCCATTGTGCTCCCAAACGGTTTCAGGAGGAGCCGGGCAGTGTCTGTCCCTGCCCCTCCGACAAGGCATCACTGGGATGGGGTTATGGAGTTTCTACACTCCCAAGAGAATTTCTCCCCCCACCAGCTGTGGGTAAATGAACTAAAGGGCAGTTTTCAGAAATCTGCAGACATGTCCTCAGGTTGGTTCTAAAACCTTCTCCCTTCAGAGGTGACCAAAGAGAGCCCCACACCGGGATCTGTCCCAAACACCAAGCACAAACTCTGTGTTTTATCTGTGGAGTTGGGTTCTGAATCACAAAAGGGATGCAGCTCCCATCAGTTCCCCCTTCCCCATGTGAAAGGCACAGGGGTTAACAGTCCGTTAGTAAGAGAAGAGCCAAGCAACCGTGTAATTCATCAGGTAACTTAATGCCCCGGTCCGTAATTAGTAATACATCAATCTAATTCAGCACAGCACCGTGTACACACACAAACGCTCCGTAGCATTCTCAGAGTAAACCACATGTCCTGACTCTTAAGTTTTAAAAGCATCAAGTATAAATTACCCAAAGAGTTCAGAAAGGGAAAATTTAAGTCACTGATCCTTAATCGATCCAAGCACAAAGATCACGGTATTTACATAAAATAATAATTAGCGTTACACCTTTCCAGGGTTACTAATTATTAAGAGATTAGCTGTCACAACACCTCTGTCAGGCTTGTAAACATGTACAGGTACGTGGTTTTTCTTTCAAAAGACACCTTCTGAAGCACCATATCTCTACACAGATCTATATCTGGACAGATCATAGAATGACAGAATGGTTTGGGTTGGAAGGGACCTTTAAAGCCCATTGAGTCCCAAGTCCCCTGCCCTGGGCAGGGACACCTCCCTCCAGACCAGGTTGCTCAAAGCCCCATCCAGCCTGACCTTGAACAATATTTAATATATTCCTTTATATAATATATTCCTTTCTTAAATATATTTCTTTATATATTTTATTATACACATTTATTTCATATAAGGCTATATAACTAGATAGCTTTTTTAGATAGCTGGATTGACAGCAGCATTCACTAACATTATTCACTATTCCTCCAGCCTTTACTACACCATGTCACACCAGTATGACATTTGTTTGCTTTTATTCCAGAGGCTTGAGGCACAGCATTGGTGTGCAAATGCAGACCATCACTACCCAAAATCCTTAAAAATATTTTGGAGGCCTCAAGATGAGAGACAAGAGTTAGATGGGATCAAGAAAACGTTAAATACTTTTTCTCATTTGAAAAATAAAAAAATCATAATTACTCGATAGAGTTGTAATGTGAATCTATTTACTTCAAAAAAAAAAAAGAGAAAAAAAATAAAGAAAAAAGGAAAAAAGAGAAAAAAGGAAAAAAGGACAAAAGGAAAAAAGAAAGTAACACCACACAACTCCAACCCCTAAAAAACTAGAAACTCATCCCAAATTCATAAATATTTTGGAAATTATTTTCTAAGGAAAAACAACAACAACAAACAAAAAACCAACAGAGCACAGATTCAGTGTAGCTCAAGTTAGATTTTGTTGGATAGAGGCAGAAGAGACTTGTCTCTAGACAGAAACCCCATGTGTCAAATTTTAGTTTGGGGGGGGGGGGGTGGGAAATCCTGATTTTAAGCTGTCAAATACTAACACTAAAAAGTAATTCCTCCCAAGAGCAGCAACAGGTTAGTGGGGAGCAGAAAGTTTGAAAAATTCTCTCATCCCATTCTTTTATTTCCACTTGCAAACAGCTGGGCTGCCAGATTATCTAATTCATTCAGACCCAAAGCACTTAAACAAGCTTTAGAAGAAACACTCAAGCTTTTAGAGACCAGTGGGTAAATAGAAAAAGAGAGTTTAAAAAAAAAAAAAAAAAAAAAAAAGAAGGCAAAAAACCCAAACTCGCTACTTACTCCAGTTCATTAGACATATTTCCCCACGTTTCCAAATCTTTGCAGCCGGCAAATTGCTGATGACTTCTCTCTTCTAGTACCTGCTAAAGACAGACATTGCCTGTGAAGTGTTTGATTTATGTTGAGGTTTGGGAGCAGGTATGTGGCTGGCAGGCGGGGGATTGGCTGCCGGCACAGGTGCCCTGGGACAGGTACACCCAGGCAGGTGCAGCCGTAACCCTCTGCCTGCCGGTACCCGGGAGGGAGGGAGCTGGGGGAAACCCCTCAGGGGGGAAAAGGGGAGGGGAAAAAAAAAAAAAAAGGTAGGATAAAGGAGTGGAATAAGCAGTTATTCATCTCTCTGATAATTAGTTTCAGTTTGGTGGACGTGTTCCATACGCCCCGGTGCCAAATAGCTGTCATCTTTATGAAGCTGGGGGTTGATTTGTCCTTTGCTGTTTCTTTATATATAAATACACACAGAGAAAAAAAAATACATCTATATATATATAAAGGAATAAATTAGGAAAGAAGAAAAGCCTCTCAGTTTCCTCTCATTCCTGAACAGTTACTGTACTGACAGGCTAACCCCCTTTCTTCCCTTTTCTCCCCTTCCCTTGCTGCTCACCGCAGAAAGCCTCTGGAGGTGTTGGGGTTTTTCCTCTCTGTAAAAAATAAACTTGAAAACCCTTTAGATGCCGAGAGACGCAGCAAATATAGTGGCTCGGGGGATCTTTGCCTTACACTGGATGTGTAAGGGGAACGGGAGCGAGGGATAACCCTTCTCCGTAGCGTTCACACACACTGTCCTGCCTTCCGTGGTGCAGACGCCAGCACGGCTCCGGCTGGCACGGGGAGGTAGCAGGAAGCCCAGACACACGCCGTTTGGGAGCCAGCCGTAGGGATACCACCCAGGCAATAGCTCTGGAGTGGAGCAACTCACCTGCGAAGGGGGAAAAAAGATTTATGCAACAGAACAAAAACTCATCACGGATTCAAGCGCTCCTGTTGGATGGTTTCTGTCATCCGTGTTGCAACGAGGAGGCAAAGGATGGGCTCAGCAGGTGACTCATGTTGACTGGATTTGGAAGGCAGAAGAGGATTTTATGAGACAAGCTGGTACAAGCCTTAAAACAAAGGGAAAAAAAAAAAAAAAAAGGCTTCCACCTCTCATTCTCACCCCCAATCACTGTCTCGCTCTGTCCCACTGGGTGAAGAGAGCCCGTGAGTCTCCCTTCACATAACAGTAAATTCAGCTCTTCCCAACCTGGTGACAAAATGGCCTCGCCAGCCCACTCGGGCAGGCACGAGGCATGTCTACACAGGCAGACGTGAAGACAGAGCGTATTAGTTTGGGTACAACACCCTTCAAGCACATCGCTGTGGCTGCTGGCTCAGAGCACGGCCAGCTCAGGGAGTGGGATGGGGAATGACTGTGGTGTATGTATGTCCTATCCAGCCAAGGAAAGCACAAATCTTACACAGCGGTGGCATTAGTTCATCAATATTCTGATTATATCTCTAATTTAAGGAAGCCTTTCCCATTTCACAGTGACCAGAGTTGCAGTCCTGGGCACTTGTCCTTTACCCAGATGCAGGCAGAGAGTGTTTCACTGACTCTGGGTAGTGCAAAGGCCAGCGACATCCCCTGAGGGGATTTCCAAGTTTCTTCTAACCTGTTAGTGAGACTTACCAGATCCCAGCAACAAAAGTGAAGATGAAGAAAACATCAGCTGAGCCGGACCACGCAGGGGAACAGTAGGGCACGGGGTTCTGACCTCTGTAGGAAAAAGCCTGTGTCAAAGAAAAGAAAAGGAGAAACGTGTCTGGCAAAGGTGAGCGGCTTTGCCTTAGTGAAAGGTGCCCTGTGGCAACCACGGCCAGGCCAATTCCACCTCTGGGTGGAAATGTTCAGGTTTTCAGGCTTGCAGAAGAGCAGGGATGATGCTGTCTGTTGCTCTGTGATAGGGGACAGGAGAAAAACTAAGCCACTGGACCGTTCTGCCTGCCTGGAGCTGAGCTCTGTAACCAGCACACTGCTGACAAAGCCTTGTTCCGACTTTTGGGGGTTTAAGCCCACCCCTGCTGAACCTGCAGCTCTCACACCATAGCTCGGGTAGAACTGGGGACAGCCAGGTCCAGTCTGGGCTTACCAGGGTCTCCATCCTGCTTCGGTGTTTCTAAAGTCCACCTAAGAAGCCACAAAGTTCCCAAAGCTGGGAAAGACTGGCAAAAAGGACAGAAACACAGATTTTTCCTTTGAACAAAATCCATGGGGATTTGATCCACAAAAGGCCAGCCATGACACGCACTCTTAGTTACACTAGTTCTGGTTTTAAGCATTAAGTTTCTTCTTCGCTTTGCTGCCACTGAATCCAGGACCTGAGGATCTTTTTCTCCTGCGAGGATCTTCCTGCAATGGCGGAGCCTGAGAGACTTTGCCGGGTAGGAAGACACGTGCTCGTTCTCTCAATACAGCTTTATTTCTTACGCAATTAGCACTGCACCTGCCCGCAGCACCGGGGCCCTCTCCCAGCCTCCAAGAATTACAGCACCTCAGTAAAAATCACTCACAGCAGAAACCAGCCCTTTTGCCTCAGTGCTGTGGGGTCTGGACACACGTCTGTCATCTTTATGGAAAACCCAGCTTGAGTTTGCTCTCTCTGACACCTTTCTGAAGACAGATGAAAAATGGTACCCACTCCCCATCACCAGTTTTCCTGCAGGCAGGACCCTCGCAGCCTCCCACAAGTTTGGGTTGTGCTATTGCCCGGGAAGGAGGACCAGGACCACCCCAGTCTAGGTGGGATGTGTCCTGGTAGGAAGCAGGGACAGCCTGGGCACTTCTCTGCCTCCCCAGCAGTTGCCAGACGGGACCACCCTTTCCCTGCCTCTTCCATTCTTGTCTTTTTTGTGATAATGTATGTTTTGTGGCGCCTGAGAGGCCTCCAGGCCTGGACGCCTAGACAATCACTTTGACTATGATTTCAGTATTTTTAATTTTTTTTTTTTTTTTTTTTTTTTTTTTTGCATTTATACTCCACCCTCCAAGAGTATCTGGTGAGGGGGTGGGTTAGAGGAAAGAGACCAAGAGATATATTCTCTATGCACAAAACCCTCCCACTTCCCTTCCACTCCCCTGTTAAATATACCTTGGAACAAAAGCTCTTTATGATGCTCTAAAAATAAAGCACACAGCAGTCAAGACAAACTGCAAAGTTTAAAAGAGAGGGCCAAATTCTGCTCACAGCTACACCCTCTCTAAAGCAACAGGGTTGCAACTTGTGTTTGGGTTGTTAAACCCTCTTTAAACATCCAGGGGCAGGCTGTGATTAGCAGCGAGAGATCAGCAGCTCCATGATTGAGGACAACATCACTCATCGGGTCTCCAGCCCTGAGATGCCATGTCCGGAGCCATCTGGGTCTGCCACCCTGATGGTCCTATTTCTCCCTCTACCACCAATTTGCAGTGTGACCTCGGATAACAAGGCATTTCACACTCCCTGTTCCCAGTCTGGCTTCTTTTCCCCTATAACTTACAAGAAACTTCAAAGCAAAGGCTTTTATCCCTTCGGGATACGGAGCTTTTCCCACTGACAGCTGTCAAACATCCTTTCCAGTTGTCCTGTGACGTGCCAGGAGTTTCAGGTGTCTTTGACCAAAGGTTATTAAAACACTTCAACAATTAATAGGCAGTAAGAGGAAGCAAGTTAAAGCGAGCCTGAAGCAGGTTAAAGCGAGCTGTTCTCCAAAAGGAGATATGGCTGCTTCAGGTGCTTTTCCAGAAAAAAAAATACAGCTTGTGCCATAGGAGTTTGTAGGAACCTTTGATATCCAGACCAGACGCTTTCCCAGTGAGACTCCCTCTGCCTCCCAGAGCCTTTTCCTTGGGAAGGCAGAACAAAACACTGAACGGGAACTTCCTTGGGCTGGAGGCTTAGTCTGGCAGGACTGCCCTTGTGCTCTGTTTGTACAACACACAGCACAACAGAGGCTACAGAAGTCACTCTATAGCGCTATTGTCATAGCAATAATGAGGAAAAGGAAAAAAGAAATTGGCCTTTTGAGAGAGAGACAAACCCCTCACTGACCCTTTCCCAGCAGTTGTTTTCCAGTTAAACAAACGCCTCTATCTGCTGGTTATCTGGGAATCCGGCTGGCTCTGCTGGATCCTGGTACCACTAAACAACATGGTCCGATGCTTAAGTGTCTTTTTGATAGAGTCAGGCCAGTTTGTTATTATCTGTTGTAGCCCACGGGGCTATAGGAAAATTCCTGTTGTCTTTATCTAGTTCTACCAGTTTTTACACGGTAACAAGTTTGGGTTGCAAACAACTGACCCAACTAACAGTCTGCAGGGCAGCCACCTTCAGCTTAAACAAACAAACATGACCCACCACCTCAGCCAGCTTCTCTTTGTGGAAAAAGCTTCACTTTTTCTCAAGTACAAAAAGGTGTAAGTGCTTGGAAAAGGCCTTACCAGGCAGCTGTGACGAGTGAAGTCCTCCAGGTGCTCAGGTTGTAGGACACGGAGAGAAGAAGGGAGCACTTGGCCTCAGCTGTCCAACTGCCCAATCCTGAGACCAAGTCCTCCCTTCTTCTCTCCATGTCCTACAACCTGAGTTTGTGCCATGCTCTCTCTCTGGAACTGATTTGAGCCAATACCTCTCAATCCAAACCCAGGTAGAAGAAACCCACAGCGGGAATGGACATACCAGTTTAGTCTACAGAGGGAAGGAGCTGGTTGGAGATGTAGCAAGGGTGTTCTTCAGCCAAATTTGCTGCCAAGGTTTCCTGGTCAAGGCTTCCTGGGATGTCCTGCAACAAATATGTACAGGGAAAGAGTCGGGAAAGTTTCACAGAGGAAAACTGGGTCCTCTTTAAAAGGCATTGCTGACTGGTTCCAATTAAACTTCATCTTCCAACCCCAGCACTCAAGAGCGAGCACATGCTACAGCTCTTCAGCCATACCCATGGTCTTCCCTCCCATCAACTGCCTCACATAAAACTCCAAACACAAGAGCACGTTTCCTCTTGCAAAAAAAAGCACAAGGAGCTGAATTCCCCCCAAGTGATCATTGCAGCAGGAGCAGAAGGTGCCGTCAGTGACGCCAGAGCAAGGAAGGGCTGAGCCCACAGTTACCGCAGAGCTGAGATGCCTCGCCGAGAGAAACTTATTTTTAAACACGAAAACAGTTTTTAAAATGGACCAGATGCAAAACATCGGGTATTGCTCCCAACCATCTCCCCCCACTGCTGCAGCCTGATCAAAGCTGCCTCCCTTCGGGAAGTTATCTGATGTCAGGCAGTGACACTGTACCAGAGATGAGTTTGGTCTCCGGTACCTCAGTTGACTCCGTTCACCATTAATCAGCCCTTCGTGAGCAGAGATATGGAAATGTCACTGGCAGAGGTGTCCCAGGCTGCTCGGAATAAATTACCTTTATCAGCCAGCGGGTTGGATCCCAACAGCAGAGACTGGGCTCAGAGTCAGACTCTGTCTGAAGCACAAAGGGGTTTGGGTCCTGGTGTCTGCTGGGTTCAGGCAGCTGCAGAGATTTGAATCTAAGCACAGCACAGATGTGGGATTTCATTCAGTAAATCCTAAGTAGCAAATAAAAAGGGAAATATTATGAATGAATAGGAGTCCATCATGGTGAAATATAATGAATCTGCTCAGGGAGCCTCAGAAGACACCTTTACGTGACAACTTAGTTTCTGTAGATAATTAGAAAAACTCAGGCCAGAGATACTTATCTGTGTGCAACATCTGGAATTCATAATGTCTCCGGTTTGCCAGCTTTCATGGTTTCATCACAAATCTGCTGATATTTGCTGTTGTTATTAGTTTATTTAGTTGCCTTTTTAAAGCCTGACTTCCCGTATTCACACGATCATGTGAAAGTTTTCTTGACATAAAAAAAAAATAAAAAATAAAACGATCTCTGTTCTTCATGATTGTTGCAAAACACCTCAAAACCCAATCCCTATAGGCTCAGGAATGAAGAGACAGAAGGGAAAATAACTCCCTCACACACCCCACAAAGTGAAGCAATTTGAAAGCCAGTCCTGCATCTACCAGGGACCTGGCTTGTGGTTTCTAAGCCAGCATTTGGCAGGACCGTGGCTCACGACACATTAGTGCTGAGGCTGGTGAGTATTGGAGTCATCAAAGCACGCTGCAAATTTTAATTATTTCTCACTTCTGTTCTACACCTGTCATTACTCATCTGAACCAGTTATGGGATATGGGTGCAGGGGATGTTTTGGGATGGCTAGGTCTGGAGCACGGCAGCAGTTGTCCTGCCTTTCTCTGTCTCAGCACTTTGGCAGGAGCTGACTTTCCCATAATACTTTGAGGAGACAGCTGTTGGACCTGATTATTTATAGAGAAGAGGAAGAAGTTGGCTCCATGATCTTGATTTGACTCTAAAATTGTCCCTGGAGTAGGGATTCTGTGCTTAGATCCCAGGCCTGGTTTGGAGACACCTTCTTCTCCTGAAGCATTCAAATGAAAAGGCAAACTCAAAGGGAAGGGAGAAGAAGTGGGGCTGGGCAGGGGCTCGGGACATCAACTGTGGGAACTGAATCTCATTTCCAATGAGAAAACCGAAAACCCCTGCCAAGGGCCCTGCGTGAGTCACGGAGCTACGGAGCTATCATCTCGCTGGGTGATACTGCACAGAAACTCCTGAACAAGCTCATGTGGGAGAAGCACCCCAGCTTCCAGTTCTCAGCTCTTCACAGGCAGGGAGGGATTTCCCTTTGAAAATCTCCAGCAAACAGGCCGGGTGTTGACCCTGTTCCCCCCCCAAAAGGGCTCCAGCTCTGCCATGCTAACCTCCAGCCATCAAAGGAAGGAGGAGAGCCCCCTGCACAAAATATGTGGAGCCCACAGTGTGTCAGATGTTGGATCAAAACTCAAGCAAAGCTGGCACAGCTGAAGCCTCCCATAAAAATTACCAGTTCAGGGCTGGTGACAGAGAACACTTGAACTTTTGGACTTAATCTTCTGGTGGAAGCACAGTTCAAGGGAGTCGCTGCAGGATGACATCTTCATCTGACAACATGAGGAAGCCGGTGGCTCTCTGCCTCCCCTTTGGTGCTGCACTCTGCCAGCAGAAGCAGCTTTATCAGGGGGACATGGGACCTTCTGAGCCCCTCCAGCACCCCCTCAGCTGCACCCAACCGCTGGGTGAAGCTGTGATCTGGTGAGGATGCAGGTAACCACTGCCAGGTACCAGGACTTCACCTGCCAGAGCCCACACACCGCAGCCCATCTCCTGCTGACAGAGACCAAAAGCTGCCAGGGACCTGGGCTCGGCTCTGATCTCTCCCTGCAGGACACGAGCAGGCACATGGCAGCTCGGAGGCACCCTGAAACTTCACCAGCATCTTCTCTCCCAAACATCCTCCCCGTGGCTCTAAAGTCTGAGAGAAAAAGAAAAAGAGATATCCATCTACCCCACCCTCTGGTAGTGGGCAAAGCTCCCTTTGCTTCCTAGCTGGCACCTGTCTATCATATTTGATACCAAATAAAGGCCCACTTAATTCTGACTCACTATCTGCTCACATTGCTTACTCTTCCTGGCCAGGCTGTAATCCAACATCTACAGTGAAAAATCTTGCCATCTTAAATGAAACCTAAATTCAAATCATATCAGTCTGTTGCCATCTCAAGTAACAAATCCAACCAAACCTTGTAAGGAGTTATTAGATCCTTTCTAGATCGCCCAGCATCTAGGTCAAACGTATAAATCCATGAGTCTGCCTGCACAGAGAATAGAGTGGAGAAATTTGCTTTTTGAGGGGTGGAATTCCCCTCTCGGGGCAGGTTGTTGGTGGGGGATTAACAGAAAGTTCACTGCAAGGTACCAGTTGTCCTATGGAGTGGAAAAATGTCAGGTAGTTTTGCAATATTTGAAGAGATGCACCAAGAACGTCTTGGGCAGCAGTTAGTGCATGAGGGCTGCTGGCCCCTACGGCCTTGGGGATTTTCCTTTCTCATAGAAAATGCCTCCTGCAAGAAGCACATACCTGTTACAAAACAAACTGTGGCTTTAGCTGTGTTAAATAAATAAATCAATCGTCTCTTGCTTTAAGATCTGAGAACCAGCCTCCCTCCCGAGCTGATGCTTTCATATTTTGCCCATAAATACTACACGGCACCCAAGTCTCAGGCAGCGATGGCTTGAGAAGGGCAAACGGAATCCACCTGCAAACCTCTGATGGTGGGTCTGAGCAGCAACAGTGCTCGCCATTGATATTGGGGGGGATCTTCTATGGCTGGAGCTTGTCTCTACGGCTCTGCAGTGGAAAAGCTGCACATCAGTGTGCCTGAGCTTCGCCTCTCCCAGCCTTTGTGGCTGTTCCAGCTGGAGGCCTGTCGGGGCAGTCCCACACGGAGGGCTTGGACACATGCCACCCCCGGGGCTCTCATGGGATTTGCAGCCATGACCCTACTGCGAGTAATTTTATGCCAGTCTTCGAAAAATTTGCCTACCCTGAGTGTCTAGTCACCCACGCAAACCACTGGTGGAGATGTGACTTATAGCAACGCATTTTTACCCCAGTTTGAAACAAGATCAAACAAATTATACTGCACCGGCATAAACCGTGTCTCTACTGGAGCCGGAACTGGTACTTGTGGCCAAAACCCAAGTACAGATGAGTCCCAAAAAGACACAAAAAGGAAGCTACAATTTAATCTGAACCTGAAGGATTTATAAACTTGATGGTGAGATTATTTTTTTTTCCTGTGAGCTCCTACAGTACTTTAGGATTAACCACTGCTGGTGAAATCAGTGTCTGCTACTCTGATTTTCAGAAGAGAATGAAATCATTTTAGGATGAACAAGAAAGATTCAACCTGGGTCAGTTCCAGGAGCAGCCAGATTCAGAGTTCAGTGGAGGGGGCAAAGCTAAAGACTGGGTTCAGCTGAAGCATGCCAGATGGTAAGAGAAAGCCTTCTTAAAATAATTTAAACGTATTTTAACCATTCTTGAATAAAAGGTCAGACAAACAAGACAGAAGGCTCCCAGTTGGTTTATCTACCTCTGCATTTGGGTTCTCGCACTTGAAGGTGCTCAACAGAGAGGAAGGAACAGGCCTACTCCTTGTCTCAGGTCTGTGGTGCCTTTGCCTTTCCAGCTGATGAGATTCATCACGTTAAACTGCTTCTTCACCTCAGCCACACTTTGGAAGGAGCGGGAGGACCACAGAGGGGGAAGACAACACAACCCAAGGAGTTCTCCTCGCACCCAGCTACCTCATCCCACTACATGAGATGATGTTTGGGAAGCCCAGCCAGCTGGCTGGAGTCAGCATTGAACCTTGGGTGAAGACAAATGCCAAACGGGGCTGTGCTGGGCCACTGGGAGCCTTCCCAGGGGAGATTTTGGATTGTGGCTTGCTCTTTTCTTCCACACGAGGAAAAACTGCCCCTAGCAGAGCCTTGGGGTGCAAGTTGGCATTGCGTGGCAGCGAGCAGGCGAGGGCATTTGGAGACTCTTCCCCCTTGACCTAAGCCTGACATTTGGCTGACATTTCGACAGAGCCCGTCCCTGCAGTATCAGATCCTTTCTCCTTGTGATCTCCTGTGTCCTAAAGACCCCAGGCAGCTCCCCTGGCTAACAGGAACCCAGATCGAATTCTGGCCATTTGCTGCCTGGGGTCAAGCTGTAAAATGAACAATCCAAAATTGCCCCGAAAGGCAGATGTACTAATTAGAGAAACCCTGGGTGGCAGTTCTGAGTGCGATGCTTTTAATAACTGCAGGGATGTTGAGAAGAGAATAAATTACATGATGAAAGTCTACCAGGCTGCAGAACCCAGATATGTAATAAGCAAGACTGGCACCAAGACTGAAATTTTGCCCCCTGGGCTTGGCATTTTGTCTGATTGCCTTTCCAGATGGGAAGGTATCCGGAGCTTCCGGTCTTGCTGACTACTTGGCAGAAAGGTATTTCTCAACAACAACCTGGGGAATCAGCCCAGGAAGGCTGGAATTAGAGAGCCAGCACTGGAATTACGGCCAGGTTTTCACCAGGAAAGAGTAACTAAGGTTTCTCTCCTGCCTCTCGGACTTAAAGTTCACATAAACCATACTGGAACTTCAAATGTGCTTAATAGTCTAAAAAGCTCCCTGGTTAAAGCCTTCGGTTCTTCTCTCTGTGCACAGATGAAAAGGCTCTGGCAGCCCCAGGGGCCAGGATTGCTCCCTGTCTCTCTGTGGCCTCTGATCCCACCAAGCACCCCACACTAATGGTTTACCTTCCCAATGCTCTCGTCAAGCTGGGAAAACCTCTCCTCTCTTTACTGTGAGATATGTTTTTAACGCGCAACACATCAACGTGCATCAACCTAAGCACGTTCTCCCAGCCACAGAAGCTCTCACAGGGCCAGCACACACAAAATGCCCAGCACTGGGGCTCACAAGGAACCTCTGCAGAGCCAGGACCCCACACGCTCGATGGGATGGCAGTGGGGATAAGTGGGACACCCACCTTTTGCTTACAGCCATTCTGTAAGTCTCCTTGAGTCACTTCCCTCCCTCCAGCCCAGTGTGTTACACCCTCCCACGCTTCCTTCCATCACTCTGTGACCTCTATGTCCCCTACATCAGGGCTGTCTGTGCCCACCTTCCAGTTGTGCCACCCCACAACAGCCTGGTCCATGCTCCTCCCTTGGCTGGGACCTGCATGCACCCATTGCCTCACACCAGGAGCACTCATGGCCTCTAGTGACCTTAAGCTCTTCTCCCATAACCCCACCTTTGTGGTTTGACCAATAGCTCTAATGAATCTTGCAAATGAGGGTCCCCAATTCCAGGAGGTCTGTGGTTCCCTGAGAGTTTGCTTAGTCCCATAGCTCATCATGGCTTTCCTCCACGGTGGACCTTGCTTGAAAACAAACTCCCACACACATACGGACCCCACTTCAGACATCTGTACCAGCAGAGATATTGCTGACGAGGAGCAGGACAGGCTGGGAATGTTTGCCCATCCCTAGTCCATAGCTGCCCCAGAAAGGAGGGCACCAGTGTCTGTATCACGCCTGTAAGAGCTTCCATTCACTCACAGGCTGCTACATGTCCCAGACACAGTTATTTTCAACGGCAATTAAAGACTAGCTCTTGTTTCAAGGGCTGGACAATGAAATTGCAGGAAGAGCTGCCCTGACCCAGCAACCATTATGTCAATGAATGTGCTGGACTGAGAGATGCTGACACTCATCTCGACTCCAATTCACTTTTAATTCTCCTGGCCTGAAACCCTGCAGGAATAAAATGGGGAGCTTGTAGCCATTGCATAGGGATTTGGGAGCAGCACCTGTTTTAGGAATAATCAGCCCAGCAGGAGCAAAGTTTCTCTCCGCTGGTCTCCCAGTATTTACATTTTTGACCCCGTCTCAGCGTGATAATAGTGCACTTTGTCAATCTTGCTGGGCTCTGTGACTGGTTTGCCCTGACTCCTGCATGGCTCTATTATGATTTTTCAAAAGACCTCCCATAAGGGTTAAATGACCTCACATTAGTGCTAATTTGGGGCTAACTTTCCTATTCAGGACCTAACAAAGCAATTGGTGTTTACCCAAGTCCCATAAAGTGACAGGGACCACACACAACTAACTGCTCTCAGCCTGGACACCGACAAAACTCCACCCCAGCCCTTTCATAAGGATTGCCATTTTTTGAGAGAGACGGAGAGGGGAAAAAAAACAGGAGAGGCTGATGGACAATCTTCACCCAGCGTATGCCCAAAGAACCCAACAGCCAACCTGAAGCAGCTCCGCTGCCATCCTCAAGGAGACTGCAATGGGAAGGGCCAGTGGCCACCCCTTCCATTCCCCTACGTGGCTTAATTGTGACCTGCTGAGTCACAGACCCACAAAAGTCTTGGCTGCCTCATTCCTTAGCTGCTTTTCTCCTCCACAGGCTCCCTGTGGATTTAATTTGTATTCATTTGGTGCCAGTAAATCACCCTGCACGGCTAATAAATTATTTCTTGTTGTCCCTGCTGCTGGGAAAGGGAAGGTTGGGTGGAAGGGGAGCAGGGACCAGGCTGACCACGCACCGATGGCTGCGTAACTGTCACCACAAGAGGAATTGCTTGTCCCTGTCCCATCTACCTCCTCGTGATTAATGACAGTACAAAGTAGGGCAGGCTGGAAATAACAACAAACCATGACTGGTGTCGCCAAGTGCAGAGATCTCCAGCTACAGAGAACTAGTGTCACGACTGGAGCTGAACAGCAGATTTTTACACCAGCGGGGCTCATGCTGCCGTGGTGCAACGAGGCCCAGCAACACCAGCCCTGGGGTTTATTCAGGGCATCCCTCCACTTCATCAGAGGCTGATCTGAAGCACAAGGGCTGTTATTTAGCCATAGACTTGCCCCCTTCCCATTGCAATTAAATAAGGTCAAAAAAAATAAATATTAAGAGAAGGAACACAAACATGTTATTGGCCGAGTGAGTAAACATTTCAGGCTCTTTTGCAATCATTAATGATAGTACAAGGGGTGTGTGAACTTCCTGAGCACCGTACTTCAGTTCATTCCGAATTCACCAATGCAATTAGGGTGTCTTTTATGCAAGAGCTGAAATTCGCCTAGATTGATTTAACGAGTATAATTTCCTCTTCGGAACTGCTGGAAATTAATCATCACTTCTCCACGCTCCATCTGGAATTCACTCCGTCAGCACAACGCACAGCAATGATGGTGGCACCTGAAGAGAACTGCACCCTGACGAGGCTCTTGTTGACTTTGTTCAAGTATTTCCTATCCTTAGAATGGGAAATATCTCAAATATGCAGCAAAGTCAACTAACTATCCCAGCACAGCGCACACAGATTTTTTTTCCTCTAGTGAACAAGCATCACACAGACAATAAACCCAGTTCTC
This sequence comes from Scolopax mira, assembly GCA_004320125.1. Lineage (NCBI taxonomy): Eukaryota > Metazoa > Chordata > Aves > Charadriiformes > Scolopacidae > Scolopax > Scolopax mira. The sequence goes on from BJBW01000939.1 coordinate 41,372, forward strand.
TTCTCGCTCTTACTAGTTTTCATTGAGGCAACAACACCAACTTAATTGGATTGACCTTAATTTGCAGCAAGTGAAAGTGGCAGAAGAAACTGATGGAACATTCTAAACAGAAATGAAATAAATACACCTAACAAGTTACATCTCCAAGAAGCTGCATTTGCACATAAAAATGTCAATTTGTGCATGCAAATCAGGTAACCAGGCACCCAATTCCCTATTTTCATGGCTCCCTGCCCAATTTGGGTGTATGGCCGTAGGGTTTGGGGAACTGAGAGCAGTGAAGGCCCCTGAGAAGGGGACAGAATTATCCAGAGTCTGAGAAATCTACTCTTTTTCGCCTATTTCAAACTCAATGAAAAATCTATAATGGAGTCAGACAAAGGAAAAAGAAGGACAACTTCATAGCATAGGGGGACACTGCTTAAGTGACTAGTGGCTAAAAGACTAGAATGTTCTAGAAAGAAAACTGCTTTGTTTATTAAAACAATTAATACAGCTTAAAAGGAAGAGCACTGAAGTAGGTGTGAATGAACTGCCCTTCTCAAAACTGAGGCGTGGCTGCTCCAGAGGTTTTCCCAGCATTTTGGTGTCTTTTGATGTAAACCACAGAAACTAAACTATATGAATTAAAATCAGAGCTCCTTAAAATTCACTAGTTCCAGGATTATTCTCGGGAGCTGACCCATCCCTAGAATACCCCACAGGTGTACAGTCACAAAGGAACTCACATGAAAGTTGGAGCAAGTCTTTGTTGACTTCTTCCACCCCAGTGTTGACCCATTTCTAGCCATCAGTAGTTTCCAGCATTTTTTTTTCTTTACATGAGAATCTCTGCAAATTTGCCATTCTTCTGTATGGAATCAGTTTAAACCAACGGACAATAAGCTTCCATTTCTCTGCCTTCTGCAGACCCACTAGATGTCATGCAAATCCCCTAGGAGTCTGTGGCTACAAAGAATTGATCCCCATCTCTTTACTGCTTCTCCAGCATGTATCATACCCTTTGCTCAGCCTCTTGGGAAGAGCCAGGACTTCAGCATATTTTTTTCTTTGGACAATAACAGTTAGCTCTACCACAGAAAGCTGCATATTGGAAGTACTCTACAGGGACCATCTAATTCAAGATTACGGCATCGCTGGGAGATGTACCAACCCATCTGATTCTGTCTATTGATAACTGGGGAAAGCAGACTCAAAGATGAAGTGTCTTGCCTGAGAATGCAGTGTGAGAGAACAGCAGAGGCAAGATAACAACAAGCATTACTGATTCCTGCCACACTGTTTTCAGATTCTGGTTGGGAATAGGAAAAAAACCTCCTAAAATCTTCCTTCTGCTAAGTTTCTGCCTCTCTAAGGAACAAGGACAGCTGGAAATCAAATGAAAATATCTCCTCTTACAACACCTCCATCCAGTTTTGCAAATAAATAGATAAGCAGCCACCCAGTGGGGGGAAAGATAATAACTAGCTGGGCTCTGTGATGCAGAAAGGTGTGTAAAAATAAAAAGTTTCAAGGATGGGAAGATGGATGTGTAGGATATGGAATTACAGACAATCCTAATAAGGGAAAGAAGAGTTTGAACTTCCTGTGAAAAAAAGAAAAACCACAAATAAACCTGGGAGATTCTCAGAGCCAGGGAGCAAGGAGAGGCGGGGTAAAACTGCACAAAGTAGGAAACTGCCACAGAAAACTCTGAGCTTTAAAAGTCTTCCCTTTTATCTTGAGAGCTTTGGGGTAAGAATGGAGCAAGAGGGAGTAATAAGCATAGGTGCTAATTGCATGGAGCATCTCCATGGAACTTTAGATTAAAGACTCCAGCACCTCGGGGGGTGAAGGAATCTGTTGATCTCTGAGACAGTATGTGGGGCAGGCAGCTGCACCCTTTGTTACTAACCTGCCTCCCTTCCCCATCTGATCATGTAAATGAGAGCTACAAATGCTGGAGTTTACAGCATGCAACATCTGAGTTGGGATCTCTGGAGAGACAGGGATGGATTTATTTACATGCTCCGAGTTATCTCTGCCAACAATCTCACAGGGGCCCCTTCACATCTGTAGAGTCCTGATGAAAGTAAAAACATTGTGCCCAGGTATTTCTGTTTGTGCTCGTGGCACTGAAGACAAAAAGGGCAGATTCTCTGCCTGTTTTACACCCCCTTAGCACTAACATTCGTCATAGTCTGCGCCTACAAAGTATGGCACGTCCTTGACAATGAATGTGTTTTTTCAGGGGAAGAACCAGGGCCAGATTCAGACTGATTTTGCCAGCTCTGCTTCAGCTCAACCTCACGTCTTCTCCAGAGCAGCGTAGCTGCTGATCCTGACACCCAGAGTGAAGCCACAGGGCAGCAATAACATCTTTGGGAGGGATCTCCCTGCCACAGCAAAAGGCTGGGATGGTGGGAGAGCAGAGGCCAGATTAGCCTTACTCCAGTGCTTCAAGCTATGGTGAAGCCCTCCTCATATCCTGATCACGAGGGAAAATGACTTCTCCACCTGCAACCCCAGTGTGGGTGCTTGGCAGCAAGGCTCAGCCTGGGTAACTGTAATGCTCCTTGGAGCCAGGAGGGAGGAGAGCAGCCCCTCTGCTCTTGCCAACAGCAGAGAGGGAAACAATAAGAAGTAAAGCCTCGGGTGCTGGAGGAGCAGAAATAGATTGTCTCCACAAGGCCTAACTTGGCATGACAGCCCCCTCCATGCCTGCACTGCTGTTCCCAGGGGGATCCAAGCAGAAGAAAAGCAGCCACAGCCTCAGACATAGCATCTGCGAGCTGCCTGAAATGTTAAAGTACCTTCTCTTGCTGGAGGATGTTGGCAGCCCAGAACTGCTGAATTCACCCTTCTTCACAGGCTCCCATGCAGCTGACATCATGTCTGCATCACTGACAGATGCTGGTTTTGAAGAGCAGATGCTCATATGCTACCCGAGCAGCCCTCCTTCCCCTCAGTACAGCAAGCACACTCAGCCAGTCCCTCCCTACTGTTGCCAGAAGGGGAACAAGGATAAAAAAAAGGAAAAGAAAAGAAAAGAAAAGAAAAAAAAAAAGGGGGGGCATCAAACAAACCAACCCCTGAATCAGCCTCTAGAGCTATTTGTAACAGATGTGCTGGCAGGTGTGTAATTGCCTTCCTACCGTTATCAGCTGGAGCTCACACAGCCCCACAACCACCTGTAGCAGGGATGCCCAGGGAGCTTTGGCCTCTACCCCAGTGCACCCAGCACCTTCCTTTAATTAAGCGTGGAGCCTCTTCCCACCCCAGAGTTACCCTGCAGACTCAGCGCTCCCTCCCTGCGAGAATGAAGGTGGTTGTTACCGAGGCCCCGAGCTTTGTCTCACAGCCGCGACGAGAGCGGTGCAGCAGTTTCAGTCCCTGCCTCTATTAAATTTAGAATCTCAGGAGACTGATGGGAAACAAATCTTTGGATTCTTAGATCTCTGGACTTCTTCCTTCTATAGAATATCCTGTTGGCTTCCCTTTTGTGTAGGTTACTCCAGGAAAATATCTGCTGCAGGATAGCCTGTGTTCTTCCTTGCCATACCTGTTACAAAGACTGTCACTGCTGGCTTAGGCATACCATGTCATGCAGAAGTAACTTGTGCTTTCCATTTTTACCAAAGTAGTTGCTCTTGGGCATCTTTGTAGATGATTTTGCTTTCAACAGTATTCTTTCTTTGAAATAAAAAGATTTCACATTCTTTCTTATAGCCCCAGAGCTTGCAAACTTCTCATTTTGGAAGAATCCGAGTCAGTAGAAAAGAAAAGAAGAGAAAGTTCTTATCCTTCCTTATGGGGAAAAAAATCTAGAACCAAAGAAAAAATAAAACTAATTGAGCCCCACAATTTCTGCAGTGCAGTTCCTGATGTTTGAATGCATAGGGATCATTTAAAGAGCCACAAAAATGGGTGGGGATGCAGCTGAATTTCCTTGGCCTGTGCTATGGAAAGATGATTCAGAGAGCTCTCACCGGGGCTGCCCTGCTTACGGAGGGAGGGCATTGCAAAAACTGCACCCTTTGCTACCAGAACCGTGGTGATGAGCAAAGCAAACAGCTCCTGCAGCCTGGCCTTGCTGAGGGGAGGTTATTTGCCCCCGCAGCTGTGACTCCCAACCCAATCTGTGCGTCTCTCGTTGAAGCCCTGCTAACGTGAAGGCCATCCCTGAGCAGTGAGCTCCATCCCGGGAGGTGCTGAGCACCCTCGGCCAGACCCTGTGGGAAAAAAGCAGGCTCTAAGTGAAATTAAAAGGCGGGTTCCCAAAGGGAGATAGCTGTGTCCAGCACATAGCAGAGCGGAGGAATTTGCAGCCGCAGGAAGGCGACGGAGACAAACAATGTTGACTGGGTTTCAAACTTGAGTTGGAAAATTTTATGACTGCAAATAACACTGGCAGCCATATAACCCTGGGGAGGAAAAATAGGGGTAATGAAACCTCCTGCTGCAGGCCATGAGCTGGTGGCCTCTAGGGACAAGGGAGGAATTTTTCCTCCCCTTCACAGCATTGCTCAAGTAGCTGGGTGCATTCTGTGGGAGTTTCGCCATCCATAGAAATATGGGGCATCGACTGTTGATAATAAAGAAAAGATATTGCACTGGAGAAGCCACTGGCTTGATTTGGTAAGAACATCTAGCAGATAAGTCAGGCAGTAATACTGCTGTGAAATAAAAGGGACATTGCATGAGAGTCCAGCCCTGGGTTCCTAATAAATCAACAGGGATGCTCTCCAAGGACCAGAGATAAACACATTGGGCACAAAGAAAAAGAAAAATGCAGTCAGAGCATTGTGTTTTGACTCCAAGCTGGAGCAGACTATCCAATGCTGGCCAGGAAAATAATATGTCTGTGGAACTGATTTTAAATTCCCACCTTTGGTGGCTCAAGACTGGGCAGCTGGATCTGTGGTTCACCTTGGGCTCCTCTTCCTCCTGAATGCTGCCAATCTACCAACACAGGGAGGGTTGAATGAGTGAATCTGCATTTTGTACTTTGAATGTCATCTTTTTTTTCTACTGCTCTTGTCCTGAAGGTCACACCGCTCTTTCTGTAGAACACCCTGACCCTCCCCTGTTTTTGATGATAAAGTCTGTATGAGAGTCAGCAGATTTCATCAGTGCAGGCTTTTTTTGTTTATTCTGAAAAAGATCGATAAGATTGAGCCCAAAAAATTATTCTGGAAAAACTCCTGTAGTAACCTCCTTCCTGCCTTCAGCTTTAAACGCCGACCTATGGGGTAAGTCCTTCTGCCTCTGTTTTCCTGTCTGCTTCAAGTGAATTATCATGTCCAGATAGAATCTCAGTTTTATGAGGTCTTGGGCATTGCTACACACACACACACACACACACTCACACATGTGCATGTGCATGTGCATACACGTGTGCTCACTGGGGACACCTGCAAGGAATCTGCTTCTCAGCAGGAGAATGATGGTCTGTGCAGTCCTGAGGTGGTACAAACCTTGAGTTTCCAGGAAATCTTATTCTCAGACCTAAGCTGGCTCTGAGCCACTTCGTAATATCCCTCCCAGCTCCCCTGTAATAAGTAGCTTAAAAACCCAGACATCAGGACTCATAGAGTCTCACAAACAGGCGCAACAGCATCTTCTGCCCCGTAAGACTTTCAGCAGCTCCAAAAGCACTCAGATCCAAAGGGATTAGGTGGTTTTTAGGACCAAAGCTCGGCAGGTTTCCCTCCAGGGCCCCCAGCCGTTGGCTCTGTCGGTCATCATTCCTGTCAGGCTAGTTCAGAGCCTCGCTGCCTTTACTCGGGGTGGATTAAGGGGTGGTTGAGTGGTTATTTTCTCCTGCTTTGTTGCTTGGAGATGGGGCTGCAAAGGGGAATGAATTGCCTCAGATAAATACATTAAACTGTCACTCTGAGAATTAACTAGAAACCCCAGTCCCTCCAGGAAAACAGTAGAAATGGCAAGAGAAGAAAGTGCCACAGAGGCATCTCCACCGTCATTCACGTGGATGGATCAACACGGATGTAATTTTTCTTCCCAGTAATTAATTTCAGTGTATTATTAATTGTAATAACCATCAATTTCTAATGAATACATGGGGCCTCATCAAAATCCTGGCACTTAGTTGTCACAATTAAAGTAACTGTAGCATTCCCTGATCAGCGGGCTCTGTCCTTCCATCTTTTCCCACTGGGATCAGAGTTCAGGCACCTCACGGCCAGGAGGTGACTGCAGCCTTACCCCAGGACTCAGGTTTGCTGTAGGACTTTGAGGAAAACTCTCTATAGCTCCATCTCATCCAGGGATAACACCAGTCCTCTGCTGCACTCGTTTATTTGGAAGTGAGCTTGTTAAAAAGGCAAGGATGACACAGATAAGTAGATAACAGCATCCACAACAAACCGTCTGCTGAGAAAAACCATCCTTTGGGATCCTGCTAAAAACTTGTCCAAAAAGAAGACCCAAGTCAGGTTGTAGGTGTTGAGGTATTTTAAGTCAGTACAACTTATGCATCATGTCGGGAGCCAATCACACTGGTTGAGAGCTTAATCCAGACTCTTGGAGTGACAGCAACAGGAGTGTTTGTCATTTCCTGTGCACAACTTCACCAATTAAAAACAAAACAAGGGATTGCTACATGTGCCATTAACCTTCTGCTTCTCACATCACAAGCACACTGTAATCAAACTTAAAGAAACAAATATTAATTGCAGCACGAATACCTTAGTCACTATCCTCTTCAAAACACAAGCCAAGAATTATATCCTTAAACACTTTTTTAAATGAGAAACAAGAAAACGGGATGAACATATTGGTGACACATCCCATCGAAGTCGTACTCTCCTCTGTTCTGAAGGTACAGCATTTAGCACAGGGGTCCTGGGATTGCAGACACTACTACAATAGCAATCAAGTTTCCCAATAAGACACATGTACCTTATTATCAAGAGGTAATAGTTACCGTTACTGGAGCAAAATACTCAAAGACATGTCAATTAATGTATCAACTAATAGTTTTTCTTCCATTTCACCATATTCCTTAAAAGACTATGCTCTAAGAATGGCATCAAGAGCCAAAACAGTTAAAAAGATCAATAATTTTCAGGTCAGAGTTAAGGATGTGATGTGATATTAAAGTACATTTCTCTACAGAGCAGAAATCCTGACTCTGTGAAGCCAGGGGGAGAACTCCTGCCCACAATGAGATTTCCCAGTGTGTTTGGCCGAGGCAGGATTTGCAGCGAGGGGCATCATCCTTCAGCTCTCCTGCTGGTGGCAGCGGGTCCAGGATTTCACAGCACACTTAAGCAAGGCAAAGATTTACAGTGAGAGGTGTTATCTTTTATAAACCCAGCTGCTACAGCCTGAAAAAGCAGAGACACTTTTGGGCACTCAAACACGCATCTTGATCTGAATCAAAAGCAACAAATTTCAAGCTACGTTCAGGCCAAGAAATTTGTCTTTGAGTTTAACAAAGTTATGCTGATCGATTAGACCAACGGAGAGACAAAGTGGTTGATATTTGTGCCAAGTTTGACTCGTCAGCCCAAATTCATGTGATGTTAATGAGGCTAATGGACTTCCAGACTGAAATGACTTCGTATTTTGTTGGCTCAGGGTATGGACAGATGAGGTTCATGATTGCCTGGTGCCTGTCCATGTAAATATGGCCTGGGCTGTGGGCAGTTACTTACTTAGTCATTTCCGTGCTCTGACGAGATCATGATTTACAAATCATGTAAGTAGGTAGAACGTTATCACCCAGCAATGTTTTTTTATTAATGAAAATTTTTGGTTCTGGACCTATGACCCAACTGAATGGTTTAGAACAACAGGTGAATCTCAGGATCTTGGGATGTTGAAACCTTCATCCTCCCCTGGGAGCCTCCTCCCCTTTGTTTACTGCAATTCTTCCTTTGTGCTGGGATGGTGAGATCCTTCATGAAGGGCCCTTTCCAGCCCTTGTTCCGACTGCGATACATAAACAGCCATTTGCATCCAGTGGGAGACTTGCCTGACCCAGGACTCACTAGGAACAGTGGGATCAAGATTAAATACATTTACATACATGTAAATTTTTGCCATTTGCTGTGCAAAAAAATATCCTCTCTCTGAGATACAGGAAAATATGGTTCTGACTCAGAATTGATGCTATCTTTCCAGTCAAGATTAGAGTCTAAATTGTGCAATCCAGCTTAACTCACAGTATCAGTTGCTATGCAAAAGACAGTGTTTCATACAGAGGTGTGGTCTTTCCAATGATTGCAGCAAACACAGACCACAGCTGGCTTGTCATTTAGATCCAATACAATTGGAAAGAGCAGCCAATTTTTCAGGTTTCGTCCTAAAAGAAAAGGATTATTCCTCCTAAGATGCAGACTGACCGAAAATCACAGTGAAAGTAGTGGGATCAAGAGCTTTTGAATGCCTGTGAAGAAACTGTCCCTGAAGACAAACAACAGAAAAGGTGAAAGCACTTAAAAAAAAAAAAAAAAAGAAGAAAAAAAAGCTTTTTTCCCACAGGAAACTTCCATCACTATTGTATTTTCCCTAAGGACATTTCTGTATCTGTCACTAAAAATTACTGCTGTCAGCGGTAATGCATCAGCACAAACCAGAGGGCTGGGCTTCAGTGGTCTGAAAAGGGATGTAAACCACAGTTGTTTTTAACCACCAACTCACCTTAGCTGCAGCGAACATATTTCTTATGCAATAAATCCAATTTTGTCTGGGGGAAAAATGATGTTGGAAAGAAAAATCGCGTGGTGTTTTCGCAAGCGCATGCCTGATGTCTAATCAGGGCTGAGAGAGAGACATTTCACTCACATGAGGCTGAGCAACTGCCAAAACAGAGGTAGGAGAAAGGTAGGTGATAGGGAAACAGCTCCAGGTGAATGGCAAACCCCTCCAAACCCCCCAAAACTGTCTTCCCTCTTAGCCCCTAAACTTCAAAACTTGCCTGACAATTTCTGCGGCAAAAGAGACAAGCCTAAAAGAGATTTCCTCCATAATGTGAAATACCGCCCTAGAAAATTGCACTGCCAATAAAAAGCTAATGAAAAGGTCTCCTGGGAACAGTTTTGCCCTACAGATAACTCGTCCCTCCTGATCTTAATGAATTCACTTGCAATTTTGACATGCTTTTATTATAGTGACACTCACCGCCCTAGAAATCTCAGCACAAGGTGCTGCTCAAAGAGATGGTCTTTGTCCCAGGGAACATGACGTAACTCTTAAAAAGGAGTGATAGAGGCTGCTAATTATTCATTGTTTGCACAGGGAATAAAAAAGGTTTATATGGAACTAACGTATGGGTAAGTGTAAGTATCATTAGTAGTAATTATAGTAACTGCCTCTATGATCCTCCTCTGTTATATTTGAGGCAGACTTCATTTCATAACTACAGGTTTGTCTGCTAAAAATCCTCTTTCACAACAGAGTCCAGGTGAGCTGAGAGCTGCTTGCCCGTATCCCACCACTCCAGCCGGGCTATTCCTGCACAGAGGGGTCTCCTTTGGGCTCAGGATAGAGGAAAGTCGCAGCAGATCAGTGCTACGATTCCCTTCTCAAAGGTGTTCACCAAGGGCTTTGCTTTGATTTAAGGACAGGAACGTGCAGGTCAAACCATCCAAGGAAAGGTACAGTGCAAAGCCCTGACTTTTTATGCAGGCAAAATATCATCTCGCTTCACAGAATCACAGAACTGTTAGAGTCGGAAGGGACCTTCTGGAGATCATCCAGTCCAACTCCCCTGCCAAAGCAGGGTTGCCCAGAGCACAGCACTCAGGAGCATCCAGGCGTGGATTGAAGATCTCCAGAGAAGGGGACTCTTCAAACCAGCACTGGACTGGGGAGTGGAGATGCGACAAAGGGTGTCTTCTGTCTAAATGGTTGTTGCTGGGTAAGGGCAGAATTAAATAGGATGAAGAGGGCGTGGACTGAAGATAGGGACTGGGATCTTGTGATGCAAGAAGCATCTTTGTGAAATGGCCCAGCCCAAACCGCAGCTCAAGGGCCGTGTCCACCCAGGCAGAGGTTCATCTCCATCCCCCCGCCCCACAGGGAGAGAGGGTTCCTCTCTGTGGAGCCCCGGAGAACCACGGGTGAAACGGATTTTAATCCCTGCTGAGAAAACACAGTGGTAAAAGTCCTCTGCTCAGCATGTGCTCATCACCGAGCCCACGCAGGCGCCCGGGGCGGGTCTGTTTGTCTCTTCAGGGCCACAGAAACCAACAAACAGCAGCGGGGAGAGGAGGTACCGTGGCCGGATCCTCATCACGCCCACGCACCCATGAGTGGCCTTCTTTCTGCCTAATGAAGTGAGGATTAATTAGAGGAGGTAATGGGCTTCTACGGACGGCATTGTCAAGGGCTGCTTATTGCTGTTTGTTGATTCAGCCACGCATTTTGTAATCCCTGGCTTGTTTTGCAGTGACTACGGGAAACGGGTAAAAGAGAGACTCAGCTTTACCAAGTTCAAGGCACCTGCGCAGGCCCTTTGGAAAGGAAGGCTGATGCTGGGTAGTACAGAGCAAGAGCAAACATATAATCAGTGCTCAGACAGTCCTGTTCATCTCCGGAAGATAGCTAAGGTATAGCAAATAGGATGGGAAACAACAACAACAACAACAAAATACTTTCTATTTTTGTTCAAAAAAGAAGGGGGGAAATTTAAGGGGAATTTGTCTTTGGCACTCACTTCTTTTAAACCAAAAGTTCTTTTCCCTTGAAATTTTCTTACTGACAGACTGTTTATATAATAAGGAAATTCTGCTCAGAGAGACTGTGGTGTCTTGCTCAAAAGCAAAATGGGAAGGAAAATCCAATGGTTTTTACTTTACTCCTTGACCCATGCGGGGTACAGTATACCTCAGAGCCTGACTCTCCTTTGCCCTTTGCAATGTCCCAGCTTCTGTACCCGTAAAATAGAGTGTGTAATGATACTAACCCTAAGGAATGGTCAGCATCCTTGCGGTGGTAACGCCTCAAGACCTATGGCTTTGGCAAGTCATTGCTGTTCCCATGCTTTCCCTATAATTCTGCTTTGGGCTGGGTCATAAACCGATACAGAAAAGGGTTTTACAAAGCTTTTCCCCCAGAACCACTTGGCAAAGGACAAAGTAACTCTTCAGGGGTTGTAATAACTCTTATCTCCCTGGCCAACCCACTTGGATGTTAGCACTCACCCTCCTGTCATGTAACACAGCCTGGAGAGCATGAACAAACATTAGCAGGTTTAAACTGCCCCATTTCTCTCTCTGGGCTAAGCAGAGCTCAGGGCAGAGATCCAATGTTGTCTTTGTGTGTACAAACCCACTGCAAAAAGTAATCGAAGTACTGACTCCTGATTTTCCCCCTTAGTTTCTTTCAAGAAAGGTTAGAACTTCACCCACACACTGAAAATTTGAGGCCCCTTTAAAGACTCCCCCTGGGTTATATTTGCCTGCCCAGCAGGGCAGATGACACATTTGATTTCACTTCATTTTCTCAAGACGTGACATTTTTGTTGGCTCGTGTAAGGGGAAGGTATCTCATGCCTTTCTAAAGATCTTTGCATGCATGAGCACACCACAGAAGAGACAAAGCCTTTGCCCTTCCCAAGAGAGATATTTTGAAGAGGGATGTGCTCAGAGGGGGGGGGACAAGGCTCCCTAAGCAGTGCCCATCATGCAAAGTGAGCAATCATTGTGGTAAGGGCAGAGGTTTTGGCTCATTTGCTACAAGATCCCATGGGATCTATGTTGAAAACAAGAGCAGGGTGTGAGTAGCTGTGTCCTGTCCCGCAGGAAGAGCCTCTGCAGTCTGGGGGGGCAGTCGCTCAGGATTTCAGGTGGGAACGTCCAGGAAAAGACTAGTTAGTGGGTTGGGCTCCTTCCTTTTCCTCATTTTTCATACCTTCACCCCACAGCTGGGTGGTGTGGACCAGGCAGTGACACATCTGGTGGCAGTGGCGGGTGATATGTCACTTCAGACAGTGCCTGAGTCAGCTGGGACATGGGCTGTTCCTAAAGGACAGGTCCAGGAAATCCCTGTCTGTGCTAAGGAACCAGGAAGAATGACTTCCATTCATGAAGGATGCAACAACAGCCCCCACCTGCCTTCAAACAGGCTGGGCAGGACTCCTGCTGAACTGTTGCTCCACGCTCTTCATCGGACACAGAGGCTGGAGGAACTGTCCCTTTCCTTTCACGGTGAAGGAAGAGTCACTCTTTTGAGGTATTTCCTAATGGCCATGCCAACAGCCTCCTCCCCTCATTTCTTCCTCACTCATCTCCAGAGTAGCTGAAGGCTATGAAAAACACTGGAGGTCTAGTGGAGTCATTTCAGATTGATGCTGAAACTTTTAGGGAGCTTGGCCACGTGGTGGAAATTCGGGGAAATCAATTTGAGTTCATAGACAGTAATAACTTAAAATAGGTCAATAAAAATCCCTGGATGTGTTTAAGAGTTGTTTAGATGTGGTGCTGGAGGATATGGTGTAGGGGACAATTTTGTAGAGTAGGGTTGATGGTTGGACTTGATGATCCCAAGGGTCTTTTCCAACCTGAACGATTCTATGATTCTATGAATCTCATGCAGATGCTCCAGTTCAGAATCAGAGAGCCTTAACCAAGTCATTTAATCTGAAATCACGTTCAATTAAATTACAGTCACACAAGATCCACGAGCAGAACTCAGCTCAAACACAAAACTGATGTCCTTTCCACTAGCCCAGACTGCTTCTTTCTTGGATTCATGGGACAAACAGCCTCATTTCTTGGCTCTCAGTGCACTTCCTCTGCCCCATCATAACCGTACTAGGACTTCACTGGACCGAAGTCAATGCTTGTACTGTTTTTCCTCAAGCCTGGTTATAAAGATTATGTGTTACCACACCTGCCTCACCTGGTAGTTAAACACTAGACACAGCCTGCACCATCCTGCACATAGAAATCTGTCTAAGAAACATATATTTTTAATGCAAACACATTCCTAAGAGCATAAAGGCACTGTTGAAGACATTTCCTCATTGCTGGGTGCATGTGCCCAACTGCCATTAGCACTAAAGAGAAATAACAAGGCCCTGGGAAGACCCGTCCTCTTGGGTGGAGGCTTATCACAGTGCCAGGTCATCAGAGGAGATCTTAGGACAATTCTCAAGGATTAAGACCTCCCATTTCAAATCACCTACACCTGACATTTCCAGTTCAGCTGTGAACTTGTAAAATCACTGAAGAAAGTGAAACCAGGCCACGTTAGTACCAAAAGAACCAGAAACATGTGCAAGTCCCCTCTCAGCCTTGGCAATGCCCATGCCCTCTGTTAAAGGAACTCTTGAGCAATTTTTTTTGGTCTCTGACCATTCCCAATTTTGTGTCTTACAACATCAAAACTGACTACTGACTTTCTTTCAACTTATCTGATAGAGTTAAAAGAAAACACCCTGGCAATGCCACTGCATCACAGGAGAGGCTTTGATCATCTGGAACTGCCAACACACCTTGAAGCATGTTAAACGTCTACGACTCAGCTGAGTGCGTCTGCCTGTTCCCATTAAGTGTATCTGCCAGGGAGCCACCCACTGGGAAGGGGCAGTCGGAGAGAGAAAGGACCTGGGGTTTGGGTTACTGGATAATCCTGGAGGATTTTTCATAGGAGGAACTTTCAGCACTTTGTGTTCATCGTGTCACCCAGCTCAGGTGAACCAAGGGCAGGTGAAAGTGCATTTCTGAATAAGCTTTCAGGACGAACTGACCTTTCCACGGTGGTTATGAATGGAGAAACCTTTCAGCAGTAAAAAAAAAAAAGCTTCAACAGCTCTCCTGTGCTTTGGATGCTCATATAAACTCGATGGATGAGGTTCAACTCCTTGGAGAGCAGGTGCTACCAGTCCATATCAGTGACCCAGAATATCACACTGGACGCTGCTACTTTGGGGATTCAGCCCTCCCATCCTCTGCATAAGTCTCCCTGTGCACAAAGGCCCTCCCAGCTGAAAACAGCTCTAAGACGGCTCAGATCAAGAACCAGAGCATAGATTTTAGAGTCTGCTTTTAAAGACTCAGATTAGGGGAGCAGATAGAGACAAATGCTGAAGTGGGAGACACACTGATGATGAAATAATATGACACTTTGACATGAGCTACGGAGGGGATCTCAGAAACCTCCTTTTTAGTAAAAAAAAAAAACAAAAAAGCAACCTATTTCCACCAGCCTTTTATTTCAGGACTCTTCGTAGTTATCCTCTGCAGCATGAAACACCAAGGTCACCTCAACCCCTGCCCTCTGGGAATGTGATTTTGGCTTTGTAGGTTATCTAGGGTGGGGTGAGGTGGGGGAGGAAGCAGGGGAGAAGAACAGAACGATGGGGTGCCGTGCAGATGATTCTCATTAATTTTGGAAGGAGTTATAAAAAGTAAGCTTTAAAGTCTATCCTAAATATAAGGATTCAGCTGATTGAGAACTCATCTGCTTCTATCTCTTGGGTAATCGTGAATACGCTTCTGCTGTGTCACTTCAAAGGCACAGCACAGCTGGGAGGGTTTTCATCAAAGCTTCTGCATGTCTGGGGGAGGTTTTCCCCCCCATGAATATACATCACTGGAGGCTCCTTTTCCCAACTTTTCCCATGCCTCTCTCTGATTGATCCTCATTTCATTCAGATGAGCTCTTCCTCTCTGGATGGCTAAAGGGCAAGAGACAGCTCTCTCCAAAGCTTTCCCACTCGCCTGGATGCCTCTCCGAAGATTTTCCTCTCATCAGAGTGGGGGAGGGAGGGAGCTGTTCAGACAAGAGATTGAGCCTTTAAATTAAATTGTCATCTGAGGGCTGGGCCTGATAGTAGCGGGGGTGGGAAGCATATTCTCCCAGTATCGGGACTCTGGCCAGATCCTCATCTGGTGTAAATGTGTGCCAGTGGCCTGATCTCAGCAGTCATGTCATCAAAACTCCAAGCCTTAAAACACTCCCCTCTCTGCGAGGCAGCAGGTTGCTGGGTGAAACCAGCATCATCCTCTGTGTGTCTGCCCCGCAGAGTACGTGAGCTCCACAGACAAGGAACACTTGCCGAAATTGCTCAATTCCCCTCTTTTTTTTTTTCTTTTTTTTTTTTTTTTTCAGTGGGGAGGGAGGGCCAGGCACCTCGGTGGAATTTCAAACACTCAGCCACCCTCAGCCGGGTTGGGATTTCACAAGAGCCCAGACCCTGTGCGCACCCAGCACGTGCGAAGTGCTGGTGGAAATCTGGGCCCCTCTCCTCATCTCAGATGGGAACTCAGCCCTCCTGGAAATTCTGGGCCCGGTGCCACTTCGTTACAGCACGTCTCCTGGCTGGTGGCCAGATCAGAGGAGTCAGAACCTCATCTTAGCTCTCCTACCTTCCACCCTCTAATTACGTATCCCCTAGGGCCAAAATGACCCCAGCAATTGTTGGGTCAGGATACCGCTGCAGCGATGGGATGCGCACTCTTATACCCCTGGCACAGTTGGCCCATGTGGATGATAATGTGTTGCTGTTGATGATTTCTTCAAAAAAATGTTATGAATATCCTATGCAGTGACCCACGGAAAAGTGAACAGACTTGGAGACTATCAATGTCTGCTTGAGTGAGATCTTACTCCATTCCAGTGAGAACCCTCAGCGGATGGGGACCCTCTCTGAGAGCAGAAGTGTAGCCACCACCGACCGCCCAGCAGCGAGTTTCAGGAGCCTCCTATGCATCCTCTCTTAGCTCAGAACCCCCTAAACCCACATCTTGGACACCTTTGCCAGGGAGATCAAACCAGGTCCCCAGGGACATGTCACCCTCACAGGGACTCTTCCAACACCTTCCAACATGATGTCTGTTGTCACCTACAAAGCCTGTCCTCCATGCTCAGTGCCAGGCTCTAACTCTCCCCTTTGGAACAAGATTCCCCCCTGGAGAGACAATCAAAGCTGGGTCGGTTGTGCTGGTGCTGTGTGTGACTGGGACGTTTCTTCCCCCCCAGACAGCGACGGGATTTTCCCGCACCAGTCCCCTGAATGGTTAATTGACTCTTGAATGCTCTATCGCTTCTTTCACTGGGGTGTCTGGCTGGATTTACTTAGACACAAGCCCCTTTCTGAATTGCAACTTGGCAACAATAAAAGGGAGAAGTCTTTAATTAGTTATCTGGCTAATTAACTTTTACGGCACTGTATAGCTTTGGCATCCAAATACTGTAATGCAAAACATTGCAAACATTCAAACAAAGACTACCCACCCCACCAGGAAGCTGCTGCCACTGGCGGCTGCGGGGGAATAGCATCTCACAGCCTTGGCCAAGGTGCGTGGAAATCCACCTCTCACTGTGCCACGGGCTCCCTGCACATCCACTTCTGCAGATAACTCATCCTCTGATGATGTTGTTGTTCAAATTAAAGATATAGAACATACATGGCTATCCCATGTCGTGCTCTTCCTTCCCAGCATGTGCACTCAGTCTATACTGCATTAAATACACGCAAGATAAAATTTAATTCCTACTTGAAAGGGGTATGTAGAGATCCCCGCATCGCCCTGCCGTGCAGGGGGGAGTTTCACAGTCAGGACCAGTGAACCAGCATCCCACAGTCCCCAGCCCAGAGAGAAGCCCCTCACATCAGGCAGGGTTATGTGGTGTCACACAGTAAAGAAATGCTCTGGGAGTGGGGTATGCTCTGAAGCCTGTGGGATGACCCCCAAGAGCACAGCTTGGCTCCGAGAGTACAACAGACAGGTTGTTAGAATGAAGTCTCTCTCTCTGTTGGAACACGCAGGGTCCCCACCGCTTTTCCCACGCTGATCGGTGAGAGCTAGGGGTTTCGGGAGGCACGGTGCCCCCGGGACGTTCCCGTGTTGTTATATCTGCACCTTGTGGGCTAGCACATGTTTTACTCTGTGTGCACCGGAGTTTCGCCGTTACTGCATGTCTGGGCAAGCTCCCTAACTGCTTTCAGCATGAATAAAAAGGCACTGTAAAGGGGAAGGGACAGGTTTCAGGAAAAGACAGAGAAGCAGCGTAAAACGGGCCATCAATTTGAGTCCAGTGGCTCATCAGTAGCATCCCACACGTCTGCCCCACTGCCCGGGGAGGCAGGGAGGGAAGGGAGAGGTCTGTCTGATCTCAGACACTTTAACTGAGATCTGTTTAACTGCTGTATTTAATTTATTTGTGGTAGAAAAGGATCCTGCTTGCTGGCAGGCCCAACTCAAGCAAGTAAAATCAGAGGCAATACTTTGCCCCCTTCCCGTACCAGTCTGATGGGATGTGGGGGTTCAGCTGAACTGGCAGAAGTGATGCCGCTGCCCAGGGAAGGTGCTGCAGGAAGTTTTTGGTAAAACAGCACTGTGTGTGCACACCATGGGGTTGCACACGAAGAACAGGTCACAGGGGAGGTAGAAATGAAGTCACCTCAGAGCTGCAGCAGGAGTAACCACCGCTACAAAGAGGGGTAGAGCCCTTTTGGCATCCCATTAACATGGCATAAGAGCTTCTTCTCCTCATCCACTTGCTGCGAGGGAAATGAAAACTGTTGTAGGGAATGATTTCACCCTGTGAGCACAGGGCTTGTGCCTTGTTCAGCAGGGACTCCCTTTGCTGAGGAAAAAAGAAATATCTCTGCGGATTTGCACGCGCTAAATGATAAAGCAGCAAGGGACAGGGCAGGAAGGATGGGCTGAATCACGGATTCAGGGGAGGAGATGAGGGAAAGGTTGTCCCCGCTGGGTATGGCTGTGCATCTCAGCTCTCCTCACAGGGTTACTGCATTCTCCTCCGAATCACGACCCCTTGTATCAGGAACTGTGTCAGCTACAGTTGCTGTTTACGGGCAAAGCCCCGAGTTCCTTCAAAAACCCTGCCCCAGAAGAAAAAATAAAGGACATGAAATGATTCATGGCCCTTGTATGGGGAACATTTCATCTTTTTGTTTTTGCTTTTCATTTTAGGTCTTTTCAGACTGAGTTTAAAAAACAAATCAAGCCTATTCTCTTCTCTTCCTCCTGGTGACAGGTTGCCCAGATGCCTGTCTGGGTCAAGGAGACACTGCTGCATTTTATTTTACCATCTGAAAGCAAGCAGCTCTGCAGATTTTTTTAACCCCTTAATTCTCAGTAGCATTTTGCTCTTTGCAAATTTGCCTATATTTGCTTTATTAAACCTTCAGAAATAATTTCCATCAAATCCAAACACTCAGCAGCCTGTATATCAGCCTGGTTCCTAAGCACGAAGGGGAAAATATTTCTCCTCCTGAGTTGTGGAAAATCAAGTGCCCCTAGTTCCAGCCAGAGCTAAACCTTCAACGAAGGGATAGGCAAGAAAGTTTAAGTCCACAATGAGTTCACTTAAAGCCAGGATCTAGAAATCCTTGGTGTTTATGGTCTCAGGCTTTGATATATCTCCTCCTCTGGAAGCATGTGCCTCATTCCAGGCTGCCAAAGCCACAGCTGCAGCCACTCTCGCAGGGGCGGTGGCTCCACGTTCCTGGATGGTACTAGTGCCTTTGCCACACAACTCCTGGCCTCCAGACCTACAAAGGCCAGGGAGAAAGAAGGAAGAGTTGGGCAGAAGAACTGCCCAAGAGGAGGACGTCGTCTGAGGCAGAGCGATCCCCGCACCTCAGGTCCAAATTTGTCCTCTCAGTGAGAGAAACTTGGGACAGGGGAGGAAGTTTCCAAAATTGGTGACTTTTGGGTTGTTTGAAAATTTGCTGCCCCTCCCTTAAGTGTAGGTTTCCTTGAAGAACAATATGTTCTCCACAAAAATGACAAGTGGTTTCCAGGGAAAACTTTGAAACCCAGTCTCACTTTCAGTTTCAGATTATGTTTTTTGTTTAGTTTGAGGTATTTTCTCTTCAGACACTGCTGTGCTCATTCCCTTTTCCAAACAGGTGGTGAAAAATGTTGGAGGAAAAATCCCTCTCCTGCTCTCTGGTTTCACTTTGCCCTGCTCTGAAGACAGGCCCATACTGCACACTTTTGCCATCACAGTTACATCAGCTCCACCACCTCCAGAGAGGATGATATGAAGCCAAGAAAAGCAATATCTCACCCTGGTGAAGGCTGCACCTCTGCTAGGAAGTTCTGCAGGTTGCTGCCTAAGAAAAGGGATTATTGTCATAGAATCACAGAATGGTTTGAGCTGGAAGGGACCTTAAAGACCATTGAGTTCTGACCCCCTGCAGGGACACCTCCCACCACACCAGGTTGCTCCAAGCCCCCTTCAACCTGGCCTTGAACCCCTCCAGGGATGGGGCAGCCACAGCTTCTCTGGGCAACCTGTTCCAGTGTCTCACCACCCTCACAGCAAAGAATTTATTCCTAATATCTCATCTAAATCTCCACTCTTTCAGTTTAAAACCATTACCCCTCGTCCTATCACTCCACTGATCAAGCCTTGGGCTCATGCCTCTACACTGCTATAGGGAGGTCACTGATTTTTTTCTGTGCCTCAGTCCCATCTGCAAAATACCTGTTTCCACATCCCTGTTGAGAGGGAGGTAGAGCTACGCTGTGGAAAAAAGGAGGAGGAACGTCAGGCGGGGTATGGGCTGCCTCTCAGCTGCAGGAGCAGGACAGATGGCAGGTGCTGCCAGGACCGGCTGCAGCATCACGCTCTTAGCAAAGCAGAGAAGTTAATTAAATGGCAGGAAAGGAAAAGACCGTTTAAAGAGATGAGTCTGAATGACTAAAAGTCTTAGTCACTCATTTATGAAGATCTTAGGCAAAAACTCCTTTTAAAATAATTTTTATCTGGATCACGTTCCTTTAAGAAATTTCTCAAATCATTCAGCGAGAACTGCTGGGAAATGTCATCCTCATTCCCTCAGACTTTTAGTGCACAGAATATTTGTGATAACTGCCATCTCCTCTCCCTGCCTGAAACATTCTCTTAGGCCGAGCGATCTCACCTGGCGCAGGACTATGAGACCTGCTAGAGAAGTATGGGTTTTGAAGATTTTCTTCCCAAAAAATGTTGAGTTGAAGCTTTCCAGTGTTTAAGTAGAAACCTTCTCCAAACACGTCTTCTTGCTTAATTCATGAGAAAAAAAAAAAGCTCTTAACATTTCAGAAAAAAAACCCAAAAATCAACTGCAGAAGGCTCCATGTGGAGGCTGTTTCAGACGGCTATTTCCTATTTTAAGAAATACTGACAACATTCAGCCAGCCCTTCACAGAATATGGTGGTGACAGAAATGTAAGGGCACAGTGGAAGTGTTGAGAACCCCACACTTCTGGATCAGTGGTTTGGTTTCCCATGGTGCCATTCATACCAAAAATGCCCTGTTCCATTTTTTAATGTATCCTCCCAAGCTCACAGAACACAGGACTCACAGTTCTGTCAGAACAACTACATGGATGGGGTAAGAGCAAAAGGAAGGAACTGGGCTGACTGTACTTTCTGCTGCCTGTTACCCCCAATGGTTTCATGAAATCAACCCACGGTCCAAACTGTGCCTTCCTCACAAGATTAAGAGAGTATTTATTTCCTGCAGTGCCCCTCCTCAAAAAAGGAAGGTATCAGTCAGGCTGACTCAAGAAAGGTTGCAGGGTTTGCCCTCGTGCTCTGAATCACCTCTTGCATGCAGAGAGGTGGCAAATGGAGAGAGTCCCCCAGGTACCATCAGAATTACAGCAACATGAAAAGACCCACCTTCAGACAAGTCATTGCACCTACGGAGTGACAACCCTATCCCAATATGAGTAAAACTGTGGGAGATTGGGCAAATGGAGAGTGTTATCAAGCCTGGTTCCCTGCAGCAGCAGTCAGGCCTGCCTGCGATGGAGTCATCACAGGGCAGAAGACCCCCCAGCAGGCTCCCAGTACATCAGTGGGTGCAATGGTTACACGGGTAATGAGTAAAACTGGATCCATCGCCTGCCTTGGGCACCCAAAACCAGGGCCAGGCGACAGTTGGGGAGAAGAGGAAAATTTCTCTGTGTGCAATGATGTGAACTCCCTGCCCTCAATTAGAAGATGCTGTTGAAAACACTCCTGTAGCCACCGTGGAGGAGGGTGCTGGGCAATGCAGAGGGCAGAGGGAGTTTTAGCACAGCTTGCCAAGTTTTTAGGTTTCTAAATAGGTCTAGATGAGAGCGCCTGGCTCAGAGGAACAAATATGTTTGGTTTGACAGGCAGCGACACCTCGTGGCTCAGGCCTTCCCCCAACTCCCCTCTTTGCTGCCAACACTACACTCATTTTTCCTGGGACAGGTTCTCCAGTCATGCTCAAATCAGGGGGAGTTTTGCCACAGAGTCCAGGGGAGCCCAGATTTCAGGGCAGATGTTTCACAGGAAACAAGGATGATGATGGTAAGATTCACCTCTTGCAAATGCTTACTACAAGTCACACGTCATCTTTAAGAGAAGCTGCCTGAGGGCTCTTTGCAAGACCTTAATGAGACTAGCCCTAAAATTGCTTCTATTTTGTTGAGGCTGCTGCAGGAAGCGTAAGAGCCATGTGGTGGTACTGGCTCTGCAGTTTGGATGCTAAAGTGGAATGGACTTAAGACCTTCCAGCCTCTTAGCTTTGGTTTTTTTTTTCCATATAGTTCTTTTAGTTCTATAGTTTTCAGATTATAGTTCTTTTTTAATGAGAAAGAGAAACTTCATAGCCATTAAACAGAGGCAGCAGAACAGCTAAGAGACAAGAAAAGTACTGGTAGCAGAAGCCCATTTAAGAAGAAATGGAGATTTATACAGAAAGTTGTGACCGAAGGAACTTGCACCTGTGTCTCCTCCTTGGCTTGAATCATACTGTGTTCAGGGACATGATTCATGTGCTAATGTAAAAACATAAGCTTTTTCCAGTACAGACCAGAGCTCCATTGGGTCTTCTCCCAGTTAGTACCCAGAGCCTGACGTTCCCAGGTACAGCAACAGGCTGTCTGCTGGGCTCGGTGAGTTTTCCTGCTGGGGAAGACCCTGAAAAGCCCCTTTTCTCTTTACCAGAGTCATCATCTTCTGTGTGATTGTGTCACTGACCCATTTCCTTTCCTCATGGCACTGCCTGGCTGGGACTGTGATGGGAAGAGCGGGAGAGCAGATGTGCCAACCCAACAGCACAACTGATGGGGCTATTTTTCCTCCTTCTCTCCCTCTCCTCCTGTGGCAGGACACAATGGCACAGCAATTCCAAGCTATTCCAAGAAGCACATACACCTGGGCACATTGTACTTGGTGGCGCCGCTCACAGCTCAACCAGGATGTTTCCTGCTGTTTCTGATACACCCGGAAGGAAATGCTGTCTCCATGGCTGTGATTTAGGACACGCGAGGCTGTAACGTACACCAGCAACTTCAGAACCGAGCTTTGCCAAGAGCTCTGGAGTGTAAAGGTCCCATGCACTGAAAATACAAACACCTCGAGAGTTTCGTAGCTGCAAATGGCAAGGCCAACAGCCAATGAGACCATCAATCAGGCAGTGCAGGGGCCAAGAACAATCTGTGCATTGGCACGGTCCTGACAACGGGTCCTGATCTTAACAGATATTTTTGGGTTGATGACAAATAACAGATACGTGGTAACTAAGGGATAAGGAAATTGCAGCACTGACATTCAGCAAAACCACAAGATTTATCAGGATTCATGTCCTTTCACTCACCCATACTGTGCATGGGGCAGATCCCTGGCCCATTTCTGAACTTTACTTCCCCCATCTGTAAAGTGGAGTAATTCCCTCATTTGTGAACAACATTCTCAACCTGGTAACATAAATAACGAGAAAATCCTTGGTCTCTTGTAAACACAAGACTATCATAATACCATAGATTGATTGCTGTTTTGGTTATTGCTAAGTTGTTATCAGATATCTCATGCAGTAAACCCGTATTTGATTTCTATTAATATTTCACAGCCACACAGGTAAATTCCAAAGGTCAATTTTTTTTATTGAGGTGCCTCCCAAGGTAAGGCTTGCACTGTCTTCCTGCGTTCCTTGAGCACGCAGCCCGTGCAGAGATCGGTGAGGTTACACTGGAGGGCGCAGTACTGCAATCTTTACAATATTTTTCTTTCATCAAAAGCCCTCTCAGGTCTGCTCCTGTCCCAGTTCAATGTGCAGAGCTGCAGCTGGGCCCAGCCAGGAAGCCAGGCTGTGCGCATGTGTGCAGCTCATTCACCCCACGCTCCTCCGTCAGGCACCCGACTTCATACAAGAAAACAGCACAATGAAAAGGTAGCAAGAACAGAAATATAGTACAAGTGGAAAAGTTCTGCTTCGGCATGTCTGCCTGGAGAGTCAGAATCCTGATGGCACTCTGCATCCTGCAGCAGACTAGAGGTACAGTAGAGCCGACTGTTTTTCTTTTTGCTATGCTATGTGGCTTTGCTTGTAGGAGGAAAGATATCTATAGAAGTCAGTTTTAAGCAGTTTAAATGAGAATTATTCAGAGAAAGTGAAATATTATATTGTACACAAATGGCCATTTACAATCTGTCTGTAGAACGTGTCTTGCTGAAGGCGAGTGATGTACATATTTACCTGCCAGAAACAGTAAGTAGCAAGAATGTACAAAGGCAGGGCTCGTGCTGTGTCTTGCTGTCTTCGTGGTAGGATCTGCCCCAGAACTGGGATTGAATGAGCGGTGGGTACCAGCGGTGTCTGCCTCACCAGGGGGTGGGAGCCCAAGGGAGTCACATTGGAGTTTGGAGGGTTGTAAACCAGGCCACAGGAAAATCCAAGGAGGACCATGGGGGAAGCCATTCAGAATTATACCATAGGATGGTTCACACAAATGTAGGTTCTAATTCTAAAAGCTGTTGAGATGAAGATAATTTATAGGAGATGAGGAAAACACGACTACATCACAGCCATACCTGCTTCTGTAGCCAATTTCCAGTCTTAAATGAACTGAGCTGCTCTGCCCCAAATTTTGAAACCACCCTGGTCAAAACTGGGTGATATTTCTATGCCCGAAGATATTTTAAAATCACTCATTAATTTTCCCTTTCAATCAGGTCATGTTCAACTTTCCCCTCCTCAAAATGTTACGCTACTGTCAAAGGATTTTGACATGATTTTGACATGGACTCCAGGAGAAGGCTCTCCACCAGATGTGACATACACTGTGCGATATAAAAGGTAAGTGCTTACAAAAGATGCCTGACTGGGAGTATGGCACAGGGCAAACATCTGTGCATCTCTACTAATCAATGGCATTACGACCAGTGACCTGGGGGCATTCTTTCACCAAAATCAATCCTTATCCATCTAGAAAATGCTCCAAACTCTGAGCAAGATTTGGTACCCATCCTCCAAAACACTTCCTTCTCTTGCTCTACAAATGATAACATACCAGCATGTTTAATGTTATGGTTTGTTTGTTTCTTCTTTTAGCCAGGAACGCATGAACAAATGGATAAAGGTTACTCATTGCAAAAATATTCACAGAACCTCTTGCAATCTGACTTGTGTGCTTCCAAACTTCTTTGTTAAAGTCCAGGCTCGAGTAAAAGCTGTTTCTGGAAGATTCCAGTCGCCATGGGTAGAATCACAATTCAAGGAATACCATTTGGATGGTGAGTATCTATTAAGTTACAGCCAGGATAAAAGGACACCCCAACAACAGTGTTGACATGAATACATGAGTAGACCACAGACATAGAAAGAGTAACAGGCAGTTTTATGAATAACAGAGACTTGGGTGAGCACAAACAACAATGAGCCATGATTATTTGAAAATACATTTTGTAGCACATGTCAGGATTTGTTCGTCAATGCTCCCAGTGAACAAACTGGCTTCAAACTCTCCACATATCAGCAGAGGTATTTTAGATAAAAAAGAGGTATTTCTTTCCCTCCCTCCTTCCTTCACTCTATCACAAGATAACAGATACAACTGTAGATCAGTCACAGAAAAACATTACTTTTGTGAAGCTTAGACACAAGCAAGCACTATTCTTATGTTTGGTCACTCAATTACAGTGGAACTGGCTCCCCCAGTGCTAAACGTGAATGTCAAGAAGAACTTAATCCATGTGAATGTCTCCTTCCCTATGGCCACCTGTGTGGAGAGATTATCTTGGATGTATGACTTGAACCTTTGGGAAGCTGGATCTGAAGACAAGGTCAGTAAAAGTGGCACTACTTAGATGAACAGAGGAACGATTCCCAGCTTGACTTGAAATAGCTTCAAATTTCTGGGCAGGGAGGGACTGGATCCAGGGCCCGGAGAAAATGAAATGCCCAAACCAGAGTTAAATCAAAAACAGGGAAAAAAAAAATAGAAGAGTGTGTGTTAATCCTTAATTGGTAGTTCCCTATTTTTATCAGGACAGTGTGATGGGGAGGCTACAATACAGTCAGCATACTAGTACAATATCTGAGTTTTAAAACAACTAGTTCAGGTACCTCTAAAAGCATGCCATGGCAGAGCAGAGCACAGCATCAGCTGGAAAACCCACCCCAGAATCCATACATCTGGGAGAGATGCTACAAACAGAAAGACATGAAGGGCCTCTCCATGCCCCTTCCAGCCACACAACATAATGAAGAGAATAATGGGCTAAAAAGGTAGAGAAATACCACTAAAACAATGAAAGAATCATTTTTCCAACCTTTTGTTCTTTTTGTTTCTAAACAGAAACGATATGAACGTAACTTTAGGAAGAATACAGTGACTATTGACACCACTGCACTTAAAGGCAACTACTGTTTAAGTGCCAGATCTTCCTTCCAAAGCATTGACTTCAAGTACAGTGAATTCTCACAACCACTGTGTGTGCTATTGAACCATAAAGGTATGGCCCTGCTGAGAAACAAATGTGGTGAGACAGCAAACGGGATTGGAGCAAGTCAAAGATTTCCACCAAAATTAGCTTTTCCATGAAAATAAATGGGTTTCCTGTTAAATAGGCTGGTTGGATTTTCTACTGAAAGGTTCCTGCTTTCTGCAGAAATATTTTCATTTAAAAAATCCAACCCGGGAATATTTTCTGAAAATTCTGATATATTGTACCTGAGTTATGCTCACAATTAAATTTTGGGATTATTAAAAAAATGAAAAATATGCAGTTAAAACCTCATTTTTGACCTGCTCCAAGTAAGGCATTCTCTGGTATCAACATTCATTTGTGACTGTGACTCTGGCGTAGAGTCTGACCTTAGGCAAGTCTGTTATCCTTTCTCTGCATTTGTAAAAATAAGGATCTTGAGTCTAACATTTTCTGAGATTCCTGAAAGAAAAGCTGAGTATAAATGCCTGTTATTGCTATAAAATATACCACCAGCAGGAGATTATTTTTGTCTTTTTCTTTTTCAGCAGTGGAATGGAAGTTTCTGGTTTATGTGGTTTATGCCACAATCCCTGCGTTCATCGTCTTTATGATAAGTGCCTTCACCATCTGTTTGCTGAAACAAGATACAAAGCAAAAGAAGATGCCTCATGCTTTGGTACGGCCTAAACACTGGGATCCCCTCCTGACTCAAAGTATTCCTGATTTTTTGAGGGTAACTGGGGGGAGTGGGGAAGTCCTGTGCTTCATCAGTCCCATTTTAAGTAAGCTTTTATTCTGGCATGTCCTATCTCCAAACTTTTATTTGAAAAGCATCCCTAACTCACTGATCTGTGTGTCTTGTTTCTTCTCCCTGGTAGGATTTATCTCATGTAAAAGCTGCTGGACCAGCCTTTCACTGTGAGCCCAGTGAAAAGGAATTCTTCAGGGACTATCTTCTCTGCACAGAGAAGCCAATGTCACAAAGGAGGACAAACCAAACTATAGCAAGAAACAACCTACCATGGATGGCTTCTTTCCTCTCATCATCATCATCATCATCATCAGAAGAGGAGGAGGAAGAAGAAGACAGTAGTACTTTCATACCATACACTGAAATGCTTCGGTTTCCAAAGAGACATCTCAATCGTCAGCCATCCAGAACAGCTCAGGGGGAAACCAGCTTGGACTCTGGAACTGGAGATCTCTCTGTGGGTAGTGAATCTGTGCTTGATCTAAGTACCTTGGGTTTCTCCTTCTTTCCAATGAGAAAGAGCGAGGTGGACACCTCAGGATCCCAAGGAAATGAGAAGGCATCCCTTTCTCACAGTTCCTCTTTGGGAAGAATATCCCTCACTGATGTGAGATTCCCAGATCTCAGGGAAGATGATACAGACAGGGATGAATGCCTGGAAATGACCCCTCTTCAACGACCGATGGAGGGGATTTATGACAAACTTCCAGCCGATGAGCACTACCTGAGTAGGAAGGCTCAGCATTTCACCAAGTATTACCAGAAACGGATAGGTGATCTGCATGTCCGGATCAGTGAGACATCCCAGCTCAGGGAGGATCCCAGCACCAGGCTGCTCATTTCCTTGCAGACATTACAGGTGGCAGAAGACGAAGGTATTGCAAGTGACTGTGACAGCGATAATTTTACAGAAGGGACACCTCCTGCACCCACGGTGCTAAGTGATACATTTGAGACTTCAAATAAGGAGGAAAAATATGATCAAAAGTTTAAATTCAAAGGCTACCAGCACACACATTACATGGGAAGGACCTAGAGTACCCCAGCAGTTATGTGGTGTGCCTGGAAAATACTAGAGAGCTCCAAATATCCAGGCAAGGATGCCTAAACAGGAACAAGAACAAATAACCAACAGTGGTACTTTTTGTATTTATTCACCTAGACAGAATTTTTTCTACTGATGTCTGGCCTATGAAGATATAGGACTTTAGGGACACAAAAGGTGTATTTTTACTGCTAACTAACGTGTGTTGCCCATCCCTCTGTATAAGTACATCTGCAATAAGGTGTTACAGCTCTGGTAGGAGCCAGCTGGGCTGAGGCTGGTGGTGATACCTCCCGGAGGTACCACTGAAAACCACCTCTGAGACTGTAAAAACACAACCTGGACCTGGGTGAAACTGGGTTCTGAAAATGCAGAGCATTGGGCCTACATGCTGATTTTGAGCCAGGATGAACTGCCAACGTTACATTTGCTTCTCTGTAACTGCAAGATTGCACCCCTGCTTGACTGGAAGTACCTTACAAAGATTTAAGGATGTGGGATGAAAAGAACTCTACCTCAACTGACAGACATCACCTTCTGTATTTCAATGCATGAACTGAAGTCAAAGTGATAACTGTGAAGCATGTTTAATTATTTGTTTTTTTTATATACAAATACTCTTATTGAAGCTGAAATTCCCCCTGCTGTGCAGAATATCTGAGAGCTGCTTTATGCAGAGGCAATAATATTTTTATATATAACTCTGTGTGTGTGTGTTCTTTTGTTTCCCAGAATGACAAAGGGTGACTGTAGCTCATCCTGGAAAACATTTTAAAATAGGACCATCATGGGCTTCCTAATGCTTTGGATTGAGTGGAATCCTATGAGACTTCCCAGCCAGGTAAGGCTGGGTCACTGAAAGACCCCAACTGTGACCATCTCTCTGAGCAAAGCATCAAATCAGGAGTCCACCAGCAAAAGGCACAGGAGACATAAGACCTCCCTTGACTGGACAAAACTGTCCTTTTCAGTGTATTTTAAATTCATGCTCTTCCCATCTCACAGAAACATACTCTCCCATTTCATTCTAGTAAAAGGGCACGCTGAAAAGCAGAGCATTAAAAGAAAGAGGAAGACGCACAAGAGCCATTCTCTGCACTCAGAAAGAGCTGTCTCAGATGAGAGAAGGGTGTTGGTGGAAGGTATTTAAGCTGACATCTTCAGAAAATCAGGAGAACAATACTGGAGAGAGGTGGGGGGTAATGGGAGAAGTGGGAACTGCTTTGAAAGAGAAAAGCAAAATGTACTAATTAAAGTACAAAGGGGAGGTGGAAGAAAAGATTAATCAACTAGAATTTTCCTTTTTTTTCCTTACCTGTCTCCACAAGGTGTCCTTAGGTACATCCTCCATTGTAATCCCTCCAGTTCATTTGGAAAGATATAGCTCATCCAAACATAATCACCACCCATGTTCTTGGGCAATCAAGGAAACCCCCCTGGCTTTGAGTTACAGGAAGCTCTGAAGTTGTGTAACCTCTATAAAATTATTTTGACATGTCACAGCTCTGCAAAGAGGCATCAGTGTTTTCTTTTGTCCAGGTTTTCTCAGGAAAAGGGAAAAGGCAGCAGCAGGCCAGGTGAGCTGTACTGGTGGAGGCAGTCTCTACCAGTCTCCATTTTTTTTTCACCTGAGCTGAAATCAAATCTCCTACACCCCTGGACCAGCAGCTACCAGGCTTCATTCGACCCTTACAGAGTGGGGCTCTGCCCAAGCCCTGCAGCAGCTCAGAGGAGAAAATCACCTTGATCTTTTTGGCCTTAATCTATCATCTTCACAAATCTCTGGCACGCAAGACTTTTCTCCTCTTTCCCCAGCTGTGCCAAATTAAAAGCAGAGTTCCATGAAAAATCTGCAGTATGAACCTCTCAGTCTGGTTTTCCCCTTTGGGACTACCTTCTGACACAGGCTCATGCTCCACAGTTTGGAAGTCGGAAAGCCAAGTGTTAATTTTAAACTTGGAACCAGCCTTTTGGAGATCTTCAGGTACCTAAAGATTCAAAGGGGTGTTTCCTGGGCTATTCAAAAGGTAACATCTCTCTGGAAATAGGGGCAGAAACGAAGTTTTAAGTTATATTCTCACAACTAAAGTCTCAGGTGCACTAGTTTCCTGCACCTCTGCCCTATCACAGGTCATCACACAGCAGAAGCATGAGGCAGTGACGTATCATAGAGTAAAATGGGAATACTTTAACAAGCTATTCAGGAAACACCCTAACAAAGAGTTGTACTTAACTAGATGTAGGCCACCCCGGTGGATAGGTGTGTCTTGTTTAATAAACCATGAGGCTTCTGCATTTGTCCAAGTGAGATGAGAAAGACAAAAGGAGAGCTATGCATCGTGGCATGGATTGGAGCCCCATTAATACTGAAGCAGGGCAGGGAAGAGAAACAGCTTCAGGAACAGAAAATCCATGAGGTGAAGAGGTGAGCAGAAGGGGTAGGAACTTCTATCACGTGTTTAGCCACAAGGATTGAACAGCAAAAGCAGAATCATAGAATCAGTTTCGATTGGGAAGGACCTTAGAGATCAGGTTCAGAAGCACACAAGGTTTGTAGTTTGATTAAATTGGCTGCAGGTGTGACTCACTTGTAATAATAACAAAAAAATCTGTCATTCAGGAGCTTTAAATAGGCTTTAGACAATATAAAATTGCTGCTCATAAGGAATTTGTCTAATGCACAGTTGTCTTACATGGTTTAGGGCAGATATTTCTGGTAAAGTTTTACTAGGGCTGGAGCCATCACAATTTGACCAGTTCTCCGTGCTCATAAGGACAAAACCAGTTGTTTTTGCTTCGGTGGAACCTCAGCTTTATGCAATGGTCCAGTTAGTCCTCGGCAAAACTGAGGACTGAGGACAGGACTTCCTTATTTTGTGAACAGTTACGAGCCAGAGAAACAAACTAGGGAGGTTATCCAGGCTGTGTCAAAGGAATAGCTATACTATAAAAGCTCAAAAGCAGTGGCTAAGGGAGTTTTCTAAGCCTCAGATGCAGCACGTATGTGTGAAGCTTTCTCCGCTGAGGACATCTTGGGTAAAATAAGCACTGCAGCTCTCTCAGTTCTTCAGATGTTACACACATCTGGTGGCTCTAAATCCACAGCTCCTGGATACAGGCAGTTAGTTTTCACTTTTGAGCCAAGAAGGAAATGTCTTTCCCTCTTCCGAGAAAAGCCTGAAAATGTAACTTAACAGTACCCTAAAAAAACTTAGAACGATATGGAAAAGGAACTATATCTCTTGCTCGTTTAGATTTCATACAAATTCCCAGTTCTCACCACTACGTTCAGGACACTCAGAACAGAGCCTTATATTATAGGAAGCCACAAAAATAAGCTGCAGGTCTCTGGTGACCTCTGACAAAAGCCATGGGACAGCACATGTTCCTCCTACGGAAAGGCTCCTACCTCCTCTCAACAAGAAACCTCTGCAGCCCCCTTGTAGAGCGGGGACATGGAAGACTCGAGGAGCCCGTGCTCTGCCCAGTACACAGCAGGGCTCTCTGCTGGTCATTTGGCCCCCATCCAGGGCCAGTACGAGAAATAAAAGAGCTTACAAACTAGAGATCTGGATGACTTTAATTTTAATAAAGTATTTGAAGGTATTTCTTAAGGGAATACGTGTCTTGCTTGCAGGAGTTATAAAACCAACTAGAAGCTCAGCACTAAGTTTTCTATTCTAGAATTTGAACAAGTCAAAGTTACCTGACCAGAAAAGCAAGCCCCAAAACTGAGAAACCTCAGTGAGGGCTTTCAGGCAGGAAGCTCTTTATCAGCAAAATGGTATTTGGCGCTTTTTCAAAAGCTGGGGATTTTCTAAGCCTCTGGCTTGTGTACCTTTGTACAGTTTGGTGTGCAGGCTCAGAGGGGAGAGGTGATCCTGTTGTCACTCTTATGTTCCCTCTGACACATGCGCACACATCTTGAGCTGGTGAGCTCAGATCCGAATGCAGGCGGGATGGGATAGTAGCTCTGCAGCCTGTTACTGAGCAACAAATCCAACCTGGCCTCACAAACAAGAATTTAGCTCCTGTAAAAGGTGATTCACCCGCACACAGGCTCAACAGCTGCCTCTTCTCCCAGCCCAGCCTGCATAGTTATTCATGAAGCAATTTCTGATCGTCTTGGCTGCGTTTTCAGTGGTCGGTAAGTCCTGACTTCTCCTTTCCTATCACCGATTGTGGTTGGTTGTGTCCAATCCTGTAGCATGGGAGGTCGTTCAATCATGTTTACTGAAAAAAAGACCTACAGAATAAGCTTTTGTCTGAAGTTGTTGAAAAGCTCTCTTCTGTTTGGCTTTCTCCCTTTACTCTTTTCAAAGTACTGTCGGTGTGCTCACGGCTTTAAGGATTAGGAGGGAGAAGAAAAGATTCCTTCACTTCAAAGAGTTTGCCATTGATGTGATACAACCCAGATCCTACAGGAGTAAAGGATATTCAGTGACTTCAGGGGGCTTTGGATCAGTCCTCCTGTGTCTCAGGTGGAGCAAGAACAGCCCTGACTGTTAAAAGAGATACAAACAAATAATGTATCCCTATAAAGCCATTTCATCCTACTCCTGATGTGGCAAACTCCCTCCTGGGTGAACCAAGGATAAACTTGCTGTTTTCAAATGCTGGCTTTTCAGGAAGAAACGTTATCATTCATCTGCTCCTGTGTCCGTGATCTTACACTGTAGGGAAGGGACCTGCAGAAACTTCTAAAAGAGAGGGACTTTCACACTGTAACGTTCCGGTTCTTCTCTGCCCACACTCGACGGTGCTTGTGTTACGCTGCTTTGCATAACTGTGTTTCAGTCTGGATAAATGTGGGAAGGCAGATTTCCTACTTCTGATACAATCAGAGTATTGGTGACTCAGTTTTCATGGTGCCCAGACAGGGAAGCCCACCCACCTTACACTGGCTGCTGCATTTCTGCCTCGCCGGGAAGATTGTGCTGAGCCTTGGGTGAGCTGAGGCGAGTGTTGAACTGCAGGTGAGGTCAGGAGGAAATCTGAATGAGATTGCAATCCATTTCTGCATTTCTGCACTGCTTCCCTGCCAACACACCATAGACAGCAGGACCGAGAACTGAGTCTATGTCTTTACACCTAATTCTCCTCCTATACAGCAAGTTTAATTGCTGACAGTCATGTCTCCTCCGTGGAGGCAGCAGGAAGGAAAGCTTGGAGTGAGGATCCAGGAAATGGTGTGGTTTAGACCCTGCTCTACCACAACTGCTCACTGTGACCTTGTCCAAGTCATGCCCATTCTTGTCCTCACTTTTCCCATCTGTAAAACTTTTACTTGCTTTTCACACCATTTTTTCAGGAGGGAGGATGGGGTGGGGGGAGAGGCTCACTCATGTTTCACGTGTTAGGAACAGTGTGGGGAGTAGGAACTCATGAGGTGATCGTCCCCCTGTGCTGGGCACTGGTGAGGCCCCACCTCAAGGGCTTTGTCCAGTTTTGTGCTCCTTCCCACAAAAAAGACATTGAGGGGCTGGAGTGGGTCCAGAGAAGGGCAACAGAGCTAGTGAGGGGTCTGGAGAATAAGTCCTGTGAGGAGAGGCTGAGGGAGCTGGGGGTGTTCAGCCTGGAGAAAAGGGGGATGGAGGGGAGACCTTCTCACTCTCTCCAACGCCCTGAAAGGAGGTTTTAGAGAGGCAGGGGTTGGTCTCTTCTCCCAAGTCACAGGATATAGGACAAGAAGAAATGGCCTCACGTTGCACCAGTGGAGGTTCAGATTGGATATTATAAAAAAATTTGACATGGAAAAGGTTATTAAGCTTTGGAATGGGCTGCCCAGGGAAGGGGTTGAGGCACCATTCCTGGAGGTACTTAGAAGACAGGTTGACATAGAGCTTAGAGACATGGTTCAGTGATGGGTTTTATCAGAGTTAGGTTGATGGTTGGACTAGATGATCTTAAAGGTCCCTTCCAACCCAGACAATTCTATGATTCTATGTTGAGTGTCCACTTACAAGCACCAAAGGGACTGTTCATTTTCAGCAGACTGAAGCCCATGCAAGCTTGGTGATAATACTGCAAACCAAGAGTCGAGTAATGTATAATCTATCATTGAGGATGTGTCTGTAATTCAGGTGTACAGAGCTTATCATTTCTGAAGGTTACTCTCCAGCCTTGAGAACATTTTGCACTGTGTATTCTGATGACGGGAGAGCGCCAGGCCTCCAGGACACACTTCTGCACTGCCTGCTCGTAGCCAGTCTGCTGCAGGTGAATCACGGTGCCTCTACAGAGGCAGCTCAGACCAGGGGCATGTTTGTAATTTCTGCTTATCAAAGCCAGAACTGATCCTCCCTGGGGAAGGGCTCAGAAAGCAGGGAGCTGAGTGAGTTGTTTGCCTTCATCCTGGCACACCCAGATCAGAGTCCAGGCATCAGTTGGTCGCGTGTCGCTCTGTACAGGCAGTCTTCTGACAAAACATGGAGTGTGAGAGGTCCTGACAGTCACATCTTTGATGATGTGCAACTCATCTCTCCATTTTACTTCACCAAGTCTGGGCAGAAAGCAGAGACACTCATAGACACGAATCTAGCCTTGAAAACAGGTGGTTGTTCTTAGTTTCACAGCCGTTTAACTGCTGTAAAAGAAACCTGATAAGGAACTCAAAGATTTTGTTTCTGACTCTGAATTTTTTTAAGTCTTTCTGTAAAAATTGCTAACTTACTTTTCTTTGAGATGAGTCAACAATCACTTATATAGTCACGTGTGCAGGGTTTGAACTCCTGTTCTGTTCAAGCTTCTGCTTTGTAGCCCATCTCTCACAAACTGGAATTGGTCTGATATTTCTGTTCACTAAGGGCCTGAGCAGCATTGGATCCACATTCATGTCAGGGCTGAGATGCCAGAATATACATTTTAATCCTAGTTTCTTTGCTCCCTTAGGCATCGTGACTACAGAGAGGTCACCATGTCTGAAACGTGCAGCATTTTCTTCTACAAACTTTGAGAACATCCTGACCTGGGAAACTGAAGCAGATATTCCCCCTGGCACTGTATTTGACGTCCAGTATAAACAGTATGTTAAATTTGCTTCTTTTTTTGAGTTCTGCTGTTCTTAGGGTTACTGTTCTCAGACAAAGAAGGGTCAAGAAAGAAAAGTAGATTTTGCTGTTTCTGATGCTTGTTTTACTGTTACGGAAATGGTTCTGCTCAGCCAACAATTCAATAAAGGTCAGGATTATTTAAACTGGTAGATGGTGCTCAATTATGCAAATACTTTTACATCTTGGGTTGCCAGCTTTACTCCATTACTGAGCTCCTCTTTGCTTTCAGCAACTTCCTTCTGTCTATTCTGTAGTTTCCTCACCTGTACATACAGGTAAGAGCAATTGTCTTCCTTTGGATCAGTCCCTAGAGCTGAGAGAATCAGACCAGTTTTATTGCCTTTGGGGAAGTCTGCAAACTGCAGCAAACTTGCCCACAATCACTCAGTGTCAGCGCTGTGCAAAGAGTCACGGACTCACAGGACACTCCTGTGCCTGCCTTGAAATAAGCTGCACTTCCTCAAGGTGATACCCACTCAGGAGCCACCAACAGGATCCCTGCCGTTCCATCCCCTACCACTTGCTAATTACAATAATGAATTACGAAAACTACAAAGAGTTGGTAAAAGAGCCTGTTTGGATCATTGTGGAGAAGGGTTGTATTGCGTCTGTTCCACCACACAGACTAAAAGCCTTTTTTTGTCCTAAGGTATGGAGAAAAATCCTGGTTTAACAAGCCCGAGTGCCAGAGCATCACACTGCCTTTCTGCAATCTCACTCGTGAAACAGAGAACTTTGCAGAGCATTACTATGCCAGGGTGAGGGCCACCGGCCACAACTACTGCTCCTCCAACTGGGTGCGCTCCGAAAGATTCGAACCCAGAAAAGAGAGTACGTACCGCTGCCAAAATCTACTCAGCCCCGCTTCCTAGGGATTCGTTCCAAGTCTTGCCGGTGTTTAAGATGGCATTTCCTCTGATTTCAGTATTGCAAGATTCTGTGCTTGATAGGAAGGGAGGGAAAGCCTGAAGAATGATTATTATTATTATTGGGCAAGAAGGCAAATGAGCAAATGGGCAGGGCCTTCCCTGAGGTCAGACACCGAAGTGGGATTAGAGGAAAAAAGGAAAAGACAGATTTCTTTGAAGAAAGACCTGCTGTTAAGGATGATGAGAGGCAGAAGGAAACTAGTAAGAGACATGATGGACAACCTGAGGACAGCCAGTAATACAGTCACCAGAGCGATGAAATGTGAACTCCTAAAATCAGGATATGCAGCCAGAACAACGGATTCTTAATGTTCCCAAGCCCTATGTGAGCTCTGCCACAGACCTACAATGTAGCCTTTGGGAGCCTCATGGGCTCTGTGACTAAAATTTTCCCACTGCATATTTGTCAAGAATAATTTCAGGTGGCATTAGCAGCCCATGGTTATGAAAAGCCTTCAGAACTTTGCATAAAATAAGCTATGAAAGAGCCATAGTTTGGTTTGATCATGAAACATTCACTTCTCTTTGCACCATAGGCATTAGCACGTGGGGTGAAGTTATCCTACCCCCTAGAGCCATTCTTTTCAGTTTGATGTTTTCAAGCTACATACCCTTAGGGGAATGCTGAATGCTGCTTTTCAGTACACTGCTAGAGATTGGGTTAAACCTCTGTTTTAACGTTGGGTGTAGCATATGCCTTTCACTGAAGATAAGTGTAGGTACAGAAGGGGTGAAGTAAAAATCTAAGGCCAACATCTGGTGTAGGATGGGAGTAGGAATTTAGGCAGCAGTTACCCAAGGGCTCAGTGGTGGGATTTCACACTCATTACACATGCGTGAAGGAGGATGTCCCTGTGCAGGACAGGGAAGTGACACGAAAGCAGTGACAACATGGTTCTGAGGAAAAGCTGGAGGTGAGAATTTCTAAGGAGAAACACCAACTAAGGGTGGCAGTATCTCCAGTTGCCTGATTTTTCCTGTGCTCAGTGAAATACAGCTCCAATACCAGTATATAAACAGAAGTAATAATTACCAATGAGCCTGGGGTGTGTGTATAAGACGTATGTAAGATGATCTGATAATATATCAGCTTTAATCTTAACAACTGCCTGTTCTATCTGTTCTAGCTGTTATTGGAGCACCAGAAGTGGAGTACATTCCTTACACACGGTCCATAAAGTTTCTTATCCGGCCTCCCTATACTCCACTGAGAGGTGAGGATGGCCGCCACCTAACTGTAGAGGACATTTCTAGCAAATTTGGTGCTGTGGATTATCACTTAACAATATTCAACCAAAGGACGCAGCAAAAGGTAAAGAACTACCTCAGACCACTGACCTTTGTAAATCACATTTCACATAAGATGGAGAAGGGCTTCAGAGTTTATACATGATGAATGTATACATAATGAAGGAGATTTCTGATGTACAAGGGAAAGTGTCAGAGTCTTTGACTCTCAGTAGACAAGAGGAACTTTAAGCCTTTCTCTAGAATTCTGGAAAGGAAACTGGATTTTCCCAAGGTATTGGCAAAAAGTAAAACCACTGCTGACTAAAAAAGAGAACAACTAAATTAGTCCAAATCTTAAGGAACTGAAATGCAAAAATTAACTACAGTAACAGTAGAAAGCAAATTATATATTTATAATTCCATATATACAGAATTCCTATAATCGTGTAATACCTTATTAGTAAATAAAATGTTATACTGAATTTTTCGATCTGATTTGAGGAAAATGTGTGTATGCATTTAATCTTTCTAAAATATAGAATTTATCTTTATTTTTAAATAGTGGACAAAGAATGAGCACCACAAAGAATTTGAAGTTTCCAACTTGGACCCTGACACTGAATATAATGGAACAGTATATATATGTCTCCTCCAGAGAAGGAGCAAAGTTCAAGTATTTTGGGTTAAAACACTAACAGGTGAGGTTGTTAACTCTGCTAATTTAAAAATCCAGCTGGGATATTGGATACACAGAAGAGTCCAATTTTCAGCTGGTATGAAATAATGCCTTGCTAAAGATCTTGAAGTAACACAGACTTTCCTCATTTAAAAATCTAGTCCTATGAGATTAGAGCTGTAACATCATTTAGCTAATCTCTTGCAGTTTTTCTAATCCAACTCTCTGAAGCTCTATTTCCCACTTGTTTTCTTCCCCACTAATCAGACAACACGTGGCTTCTTTACTGCTTCGTGGCGCTTGGATTCTGTGCTGGATTGGTGTTTGCTACAATTAGCTACGTCATCTATAAATATGTCAAGCAACATAGTGCACAGCCTATGTCTTTGGTAAGTGTTCTTTAAAATGCTCAGGACTATGTGTATGCAAAAGAGAAACAATTTGTCATCAGTTACTGGCTTTTACTGATATTTCCCCAAAAGAAATTTTAAAGAATCTAAAGCAAACCTTCAAAGTCACAGCTTTTGTTAATTACTCATGTTTGTCTATATCTACTTTAACAGGATTTCAGAGGAATTTCATCATTCCAGCCTCTTACACTGACAGTGGAGCATATAATAAAGCCCATTAATTTTTCCAAACCTTCACTTCTCATCCCTGAAGTGCAGTTACCGCAGATCACCCAACATTTGGACAGAGCCCTGGAGCCACCATGGTCTTTCCCTCCACCAGAAGCTGTCTATCAACAACAGAGGGATGTACCGACATTCCAGCTGCCCACGCAGCCCCCCTGCCTGCCAAACCCAGCTCCTGCTGGTTACGCTCCTCAAATAGCCAAGCAAAGCATTCCCATGGCCACCCCCAGCAAAATTCTGCCCCTAACCTATGGGGTGTGCGTCGAAGGCACAGACTACGTAGACAAGAAGAATTTGCAGCCAAATGAAATGCTAAAGGAATTTTCTCCAGATAGTTCTGTTGGTGAAAAGCTCATAACTGAGACGCTGGACAAGAGCTGCAGCCACTGGAATTACAAAGAACAGAGGCCAAACTTGGCATTGTGGAAGAGCACTGACAAAAGGGAAAGAGTTCTCTTACCAGGGAACCCTGGGCAAACACAGCAACTGCTGGTGAGGACTGATGGCATGGAAAGTAAAGTGCATGTGTCCCTGCTGTCACTGTCTCTGCTGGAACAAGGAGGATGCTATAGACAACAGACAGCAGAACTGCCACTGTTATTGTCTTCAGTGAAAGTTGACACAGACTATGTTCCAGAGGATGAGTCACTGTCACCTCTGTCAGCAACCCTGCTCTTCTCAGGTGGCACCAGTAACGGCTGCCCTGGAGAGAACACAGAGCCGTGGATGTTGCCAGGTTCATTCTCACATTCTGCAAATAAATTGCAGTTCCCAGAGACTCAAGAAACAGAAACGTTAACAGCAACAAAGGAGCTAAGCTGCACAAAACTGAATAATGACCAGGAAAATAGCACTGCTCTCACAATGCTCTTCAAAGACTTGGACTTACAAGTATTGTGGGATCAGGATTAAAACACAGAATTTTATTAGGATGACAATGATATTAAAATCCAGATTACATTTGCTTGCATGAAATAGCTTCTGCAAACAGTGCAATGCAAATAAACATACCTAATCATGGATATATTAACATCACCCAGACTTGTCTGACTCTTTCCAATATTGTCTGTCCTTGGGATAGGGACCTTTACTCATAATTACTTCATGGTACACTGCAATACTGTATCTTTCCACTTAAATAATAGGCCTTTATTTCTTGCACATTCTTCAAGTTTGTTATGAAATGGACTAGATTAAAGATGAATTACACATTCAATTTACTGAAAATTTAGCAAAATTCACAAGAGAAACTGTATTTGCTCTTTACAAACAAAGATCCAGGTCCAAGATACAACCACCCTTTGAAGAAATTCAAGTGCAGATGTATGGAAAGATAAAAGGATTAAATATATTATGGCACAGTAAAAGAATTAAATATATATTGGTGTTCTCTCCTTGGATATATGATTCGTGCAAAACAATAGGCTTCTTCCATGAAATGGACTTTGCCTTTAAAGTCGTCATTGAAACTGCAGTAATAGCTCCTGATGCAGCAATTTTGCGGAATTACCTTTCCCCTGTTCTGCTGTGCTCTTTAATGCCTGTAGAAAGATAAAACCTTTTTCATCTATGCAACAGATTAATGCAGTCTTCACCCAGTTCTGACAGATTTCTCAATTGCTCATTTCTTTCTCTGAAATATTCACACATTCTCTTCCTTTGAAATGCCAAGGGAGGAAGCAGCCAGGATGCAGGAATGTGAGGATTTACACTCCTCTTGGTTCAGTCTTCAATCTCAATTTACACTAATCTCAATTCATGCACCCAATAATCTACTAAAGAGAAGAGGGAGGTCCTGAGCTGCTTCTTCCCACCCTTCACTGACACTGTGGATGAGGACCATGCTCCATTTACGTGGTAGAGAGAAGTCTACAACTGCAGAGCCCTCCCTCCTCTGCTCCTGTTACCAGCACACCCACCTCCAGGCTGGAATGAACCAAATCCAATAGAACTAAGAGCCAAATTCCTTGAGCACTGCACCTTTACAAAAAGCAAGTTAAATGGTATTTATTCAGGGGACAAGAGGAAATAATTTTTCATTAAGAGGAAATCATAGTTCAGCCTGTTCGTTTCCACTGGTGTGGTGAAAAAGCATGAG
Organism: Scolopax mira; assembly: GCA_004320125.1. NCBI lineage: Eukaryota > Metazoa > Chordata > Aves > Charadriiformes > Scolopacidae > Scolopax > Scolopax mira. Next base: position 81,450 of record BJBW01000939.1, read on the forward strand.
TGTCTGACGACATCTGTTTTAGAGAACTGAAACCATTTATAGGAATAAACAAGGTTTGGAATGGTATGGGGAAGTTCTCACTTGAGCACTGCCAGAGAAAGGCCAACCAGAAGCAAAACTTAGATGTTCTCACCAGGAGCACACTTAGATGTTTCCTCTACCCAGGGAAGCTGATTTAGGCTGAACACCACTTGCTTTGGTGTGAATTTTGCAAATAAACCATAGCCTTCTGGAAGTAAAAGGGTTTGATGTTTCAACCCAGGATTAAAGAAATAATCTTAGAAACTTTACAGGCAAAGGTTCAGCTCTTAACTCCAGCATCAGTAAGGAACAAAGCACTATGGCCCTGTCATATGAGGCCACAAGGTCAAAATGCAGTGAGGAGGTGTCACGGCACAGGGTCTGACAGGTATGAATGTGTGCAAGGTCTGGGCAGAGCCTGGAAGGACATTTCCATTGTGCGAGCTTCACTTCATACCATTCGGTATCAACAGTTTCGTGGAATGTTGTTTGAGCTGTTTAACCTTCTCAGTTTCCAAACTACAACATCAAACCCAGCACACACAGATGCTCTGTAGTTAGAGGACTTGCAGCAGCCCAGCTCTGGGGTTTCCAAGGAGCTCAAGACCCCATTCTGCCCCACTGACCCCCCCAGAGAGGCTGCATTTCAAGCCAGGGATGCCAATTACCTTATTCAGAGTTGCCTGTGGGCTGCATATCTCGTGTCAACAACATTCGCAGTGATGCTACTCAGGCAATGATCAAATGCCACAATGTCAACATTTTGGCTCATGTTGTGAAATATAACCCTCAGCAGAGGGTGAGTATGGGCACCATAGTGTGGAAGGGAAGGGGGCCTTAGGAGAGCTTTACATGCTGTTAAAAAATACAACATTCCCTATTTAGAAGCCTTTACCAAATCCCTCAGCAGACCCCCTGCTACAGGGTCTGATCATGTCCTGCCCTTAATAAGGTATCATCTTGGTGCCCCAGGAGAAGAGATGGGAACTGAGGCACAAAAAGCCTCAGGACCAGATATTTAGAAAGGATGTAGGTGCCTAAAGATGCAAAAGCTCCCCCTATCTGGGATGTCAATCCCTTCTTCAGGCACACTAGAAGCTACGTTGCCTCTGACTACACTCAAAGGCTGCGTTGGCAGGAATGATCTCAAAGACTTACGGCCCAGGCAGTGCCCCATCCTGTCCTCATCTGTTCTACCCTGAACAGCAGCAACTGCAGTGAAGAGGGAACACAGTCAAGAGAGAGACTCTAAGCCATGTCTGCAGGAGGTGACTGGCAGCAATGTTCTCAGCTTCCTGCTCTCATCCTGGCTAAGTCAATATTTACCTTTTCAGTCTCGATACACTAAGCAGGAGGAGATCAATTCTTGTCTTATGAGTCACCTCTTAAATTTAGCAGGAAGGTTATCCCTTCTAAAACTCGTTCTCTTGGGAAAAGCGTGGAAACAGATGTTGATGGTACCCAGCTTTATTGTAGCAGTGCAAGGAAAGTGGTTGTCCATCCCCCATCAACACATGCTGACTTTATTGCTTTCTGCTTCACTGATTTTCCTAATCAAATTGATAGGCTTGTTTGTTTCAAAATGCATTACAGCAAACAGCTACAGTGGGAGCTAATTATCTCATTCGACCTAAGGACATTTTCAGATAAACAGCAGGATTTCAACACTGTTTCAAAGGTCTTCCCATGCAAACCATCTGTACCTACGAACAGACTGTTCCTCGTTTATCTTGACTTTTCCAGGTAACAGTTTTGATAGCTCTAGATAATAAAAAATAGAAGCTTTGCCACAAAGACAGTGCTCATTCCCAAGCAGATGTCAGTTCGATGACAGGTGAGCGTTACAGCTCCAGTTGTCACAGGGATATCAGCGGAGCAGGTGGCAGCTGTAACCCTAGAGCCAAGTATTGCTCTTTGTCTTCTCGGCTAAATCGGGGAGCTGTCACTTGGCCACTCCCTGGGCCAGCAGCCCCGCTCCCAGCTCACCAGGGGTCCCTGCACCAGGAGGGACATGTCGCTGCAGACCGAGCCTCACGTTCTGTTATGGCATTGAAAAGTGCCCTCTTTGAAGACTATTAAAAATCATCGCTTTTTTAACAAGCCCTTTGAGGAAAATCTTACCCAAGGAACAAATTAAAGGCTCCACATTCTGGAGACAGAATGAAGCAGAGCTGAGGGGCAGCTTGGAAAGTATTAGGGACCTTGATAAAATAGACTTTACATCTTTGTTCTGGCATCACATTGGCCGAAAGGGATGGCTGCCAGTGATGGGGAGGGTTGATGCTGCAGATCCAGCAGCTGGATCACAGAGCTAAGCACCCGCTGCTTCCAAGGATTTAAAATGTCAATGGACATCTTCATTCTTCTCAGAGCGAGATAATGAGAGCTGTGAGACATGATGATAGGACAAACAGACAGTTGATATGACAAAGATGAATGAAATTATTCATATTGAACAGAGTCGGTGGTAATTACTCATTACTTCTCGTAATACAAAATTCAGGAAGCACTCAAATGATCATGCAATTGTTCAAAACCAATGAAATAAAAGTGTTGCTCAGTTTATACTGAAATATATTCGGCCATGTCTGCCCGGTAGTTCCCATTTATTGCTTTCTTAGGAATGTCTGAAACACAGAAGTCCTTGCAGTTCTAGTGCTGATCCTCTTGGGTTTCACCCAAGGTTTGTTTTATTTGGATGGTGAAGCAAACAAAGATTCCTATAAATTGAGCCTACTGATCTGGGTAGGTTGACTCAAACTGTGCCAAATTTGGTGTTGGAATTCATTTACACAAAGCCTTGTGACGGCCAGAATCAGAAAGTGTTCAAAAATGAATTAGGGAATTTAACAGGGATAGGACTATTAGCAACAATAAAGCAGTGTCCAGCTCAGGAAAAGCTTCAAGCCACAGTCAGAGACAGGGCATGGGCTGAACAGACCTTCAGCTTCATCCACTCTGGCAATTTTATGGCCTCTTTACAGACTTGTAGCAGCTCTGAGAAGCCCACAACTGATGCACTGACTCCTCAATGAATGAAATGTAGCTGGCAAACATCTGGCTCACAAACTGGTATTGCAGCCTCAGTGTTTCACTGCCTCGAAACCTTCATTTCTCCTTCTGAAACCACAAACGATATCACCGGCTTCTCACATCGCTGGGAAAGGTTTATCTTGAATGCTGAAACTGCAAGTCTATCTCAAATAAATGGAAAAATGGTAGTCCCTGGTTTTGTATCCTACCCCAGACTCTCACACACCACCATGGGCAGCTGGATATACAAGTTCCCCTGCTGTTGTGGCAGCACAAGCCTTCATTTGTCTGTAATAAGGAAAGTGTAATAGTTGCAGCCAACCAAAACATAAGAGCTGCTGTTAGCTCCTGGTCTAATTATACACTGACATAGTTTGGCTGGAGTTGGCATTCACTAAAGAGATGTCAGAGTAAATGATTTCACTCTATTATGCAGCAATGGCAACGTTAACCCAAGGGAAATTCCTGGAGGAGATTAAAATATTCATAATTCATTTTAGATGCCTTGTGAGCTTCTACCCAAAATGAGCAGATGATAATCCAACACTCCGATGCCTGAATTTTGGAGGCACCTGTCTTTCCTTCTATCATTTGGCAAAGGCAATGATTTGCCCGATCTGAAAAAGAGTTTGTGATTAGTTGCCATCCCAGTAAACAGCTCCAACCCGTGCATGGGTCTCCCCATTGTCACTGCGATGGCATGGTAGGATGCTATATTTAAGACTCCAGGATGGGCACTCAAACATGGGGAACATTCTTTTGGGGAGAGTCATTCTTAGTGTCATCAAGAGGGAGAAGGAAACGCTCCTTTGTCCCTCTCTTTCACGAGGACAGGCACCCTCACTGTAGTCTTCACAGGGTGAGTTTGGCTTATCTGTAAATAAACTACTATTTATAGCAAGATTTTATAAAATCATAAGATTTTATAAGATCAAGATTTTATAAGATCATAGCTATTTTGTATGATCTCTTTATTTGACTTGTACTTCAGAAATAGACTGTGCTTCATGATTGTATCTGCCTTAAAGTGTCATAACTGCCTTTCCAGTCTTGTTCTTATGAAGATACTCTTTTGCTTCATGTTTTCTTACAAGAATCTATTTTGGTTTACTGGTCTGTTTAGAAAAAAATTATACTTGGATTGAAAAGTGCAGGTTTTATCAGACCGGAACTCTATGTTTACAATAAACATCAGATTAAAAAGCCCTGAACATTTTCCAGGGAAAAATAAAAAAACATTATATAGCAAAAATTAACCTGGATCAGTAACTGTTCATGAAAATAGAAACAAAGATCTGATGCCCAGTAGTCATTCTGCAGCTGAAACAGTTCTGAAGAGAATAGCATTATATGAAATTACAAAGATATTTTTTCCATAAAAGCCTGTTTTATTTTCTTTTTCTTATACTTGCCAACATTTCTTTGTTTCTTCCAATGTTAATGTCTACTGAGGAAATATTATAATGATAATTCTGTAATTTTATTTACATTTTTGGATATTTTGCATATACTGTCTACATATATAGAACTGTCTTTTTCCATGGACTGTTCCTAAGAAATTTGTTTATATTAACAGAAAATATCACTAATAAAAGCTGAGGGGTTCGTATTTTTTATTGTTTTAGGATTAAAAAGCAGTAAAACTAAAATCCAGGTGCAAAATTTGCCAAGGAAAAATTTCAATACTGGAACTCGAGCTAGGGAAAGATTTACAGGCATGTTTTAACAAGTTATTATTCAGCAATAATTACATTTCCAAAGCTGTTTTTATAAAATAACCTAAGCTCTTACAACTTGAAAATCTGAACGGTTTAAGGATTGTGCTGTACGTTTCCGAGCCAATTGCAGGACAGAAAGGGATACATGTTTAAAATTGACTTTTGTTTAATGGCCACTCATTCGTCAGTGCCTAAAAGCAGCTCAGTGCTTGTTCCCAGAGCTGCAGCAAGAGCCTGGTTCTCCAGCAGCTGATGCAGGAGAGGGACTGGAGCCAAGAGCACTGACGTTTGCTCCCCTTCTTTCACCTGTAGGAGAGGGATCTCTCTGGAAAGGCTTCTCTGGTCACTCAGGGGAATATCCTGCTCTTAACCAAGTCTTTAAGGTTAACGTTTTGAAGATTATGTTTTTATCAACCTTTTTCTAAGACCTAAGAATAAACTGATCTCTCGTGGTGCACTCAAGGGATGGGTTGAGGCATTATCCTCTTAAAGGACTGAACTTTAACTGTTCTTATCAGCAGCTTTGATACACAAATGGGAATAGAGATTGAAGAAACACTCCGTTTGGGCAACTGCAACTGGAAAGCAGCCCCTGTGTTTGGTTCAGCAGCGTTGCCTTATCTAACCCTGAGCACATCCAGGCAGGGGTAGGAAAGGTGCAATCACAACCTGGGTGGCAGGTCAGAGGCTATCATCTAGCTTCATGGCTACCCCTGCAATACTTTCCACACTGCTTATACTCTAACCCTTTCCTCTGTATCTCACTATCTAATGTTCCATTCCTTATTTTGTCTCTGATCTTCCTTATCCCTCTAGTCTCTCTTTCCATGGTGCTCCTCATTTGCCTGTGTGCTATATTGGGGGTCTGATCTAATGGAACTCCCTGGAAGAAAATCCACCAGGTTTAGAGCTTAAGATCAGTCCCAGGAAACCAAATCTCCCCAGAAAATGCTGCCTACCTTACTCTTCTCTTCCGGCTTCAGCTGCCTTTAAAGACTTAGTAACTTCTTCATCTGATTCCATTTTTCACAAAAGTGTCACAAAACAAACCCTTTTCATAGTTTGAAAACCAGAACACAGTATTAGATGAACTCTCATTCATGGCCTTTGAACATCAAAGCAAAGCAAAGACTTAATGATAACTTAAAGAGATTCCGTTAAGGTATCTTATTTGAAAGCCACTTTACATTCTTTTTCCAGCAAGAAAGTTCATATTTGACCTCCCAGCATGGGAACCCGAACCTTCTTCCATCACAGAGAGGAGGAGCAAAAGGAGGAGAGGCAACACAGCTTGCAAATGACCTCCACAACGAGAAAGAAAAAGTTCAAAACCAGGTAAGCCACAGAGTTAGGGACAGGCTGAGTTAATCAGATCCAGACAGGGCTTTCTACGTGCAGTACTGAGCACTCAGAGTTGTTACATTTTGAGTTTATGAAATTAAGGAACTTTTTCTGGATTCTTTTATGTGTGTCTGCCTCCGGAAGTGAGGAAGAAGAGCCTTTCAGCCTTTCGGAGTTATCGATAGCAGCTGCCCTTGCCTTGGTTGCCGAAATACCACAGTAAGTCAGAAATCATTATAACTTGAATACAACCTTTGTATGAAACGTCACCTTTGTATACAGGGGTCACAGGTTCCAACTCATTCTAATAGAAGCAAAAAGAGCAGGAAAATCAAGAGGTTCTTCCTTTAAAAGAAAAAAATTCTTTAAAGCTCTTCCTTTAAAAAACCCACCAGACCTCAGCTAAAATGAAGGAAATGAAATTACACCACCTTGGTCCCTGTGATAATGAGCAATATTGTCCTGCTCACAAGCAAGGGCTTCAAAGAAAGCAGGTTTCATCGGAATAAATGGAAAAATACAGTCAGATTAATAAATTAAAGGTAACATTGAACTTCCCCTCTTTTCTAGAAAATCTTGGCAATGATTTTGCTGTCCATCCTTCTGTGATACTGAACAACCTCAGTTAGCAACATCCCTTAATCCTTTTCCCAGTTTCCTCCCTGAGCTTAGAAGTGGTCATATAGTGATCCCCTTCTCGTGCCGTTAAAGTGTTATATCCCACGGTAGCACAGCTGGTTCCCATGAGCATCCATAACACACGCAAGCTGATGTTTCTACCCTTAGTACTTGTTCTGATTTAACCAAAAATATGTGCTATAAAACCAAAAAAAGAAGACCAAAACAAAAAAAAAAGTATAATCCTAACTTTTGCTGGCTTTTATCATCCTCTCTTGCAGGGATTACAAGACAAGAAGGGAAGCTGCCATCTTAGAGCTAGAACAGAGAGGGCAAAAGAAAGTTTGGTTTGGGAATGACATGGAAAAGTTGGAAAAGGAGGTTATTCGGAACTGCAGGCTGCTGCGTGTGAGAGCAGACCGGAAAGCCCTCCGGAGGAAGGTCAGATCAGACATTTCTATTGGTAGCAGAAACGCCAACAGCAACAGCATTAAAATTGCCAAGACTAACTAGCATCCTGGAGTAGATACTAAACCTAATTAGTTGTCAGGCCAATGTCAAACCCATTAGAAATAAGGCCTTATACTCCTGGCACTGAAGCATTATCACTCACGTCACTTTGTAAAAGAATTTGGGTAGTTAGAACAAAATCCCTTTCTATTGCCTTTATTTAGTCTGTCCTTGTCACAGGCTGTAGAGAAGGCACGTGAGGAGAAGGAATACATCGAGCTGCGTTCGGGGCGACCACCTATGTTCTGGATCCCCCTGAGGGTACATGCAGTCTGGGAGAGGATGGAAGTGACATTGGCATGTACAGTCCTGGCTTCCCCACTGCCGCAGGTGACATGGTAGGTCGGACGATGGCAATGACTGGTGCTGCCCATGTGGCTAATTGTCTGCCTTTCAGGAAGCCACCAAAGGAGTAACATCTGTGTTCTGCTAGAAAGAAGGGAGGGAGAGACTCAGAAATGACAGAAAACACTTTCAATTCTCCAGTTCCACTGTTAGGAACAGTAAAGACATAAAGATCTATGGGGCTTCTTCTGGGATAGGACTGACATTCATGTAGACCTCCCTGTTCCCCGTGGTGTCATCCTCCAATCTCAGGATTTGTCTCTGAAAGTAGAATTTATTGCCAGCACTAAATCATCACACATGTACACACCATCAGGGCCTGGCTACCTTGGATACCATGCAAGTTTTAGCATTAAACTGCTATTGTGTCTAAATTTGTAAAATACAAACCAACTCTTTCATTTACTCAACTTTGCGTATTTATCAAACCACAGAAGAGGAAGTGTCATACACCAGGCCTGACTGCAGCATTTACCCTTAATAACAGAGGGACAGAAAGAAACGGAAGATCACCTCAAAAAAACAATTTGCAAAGTGTACTTTGATCAGTTTGTTAAAGCGATTGACCATTCCTCCCATGGAAGGTTTGAAGTATGCAAACATTTGGATTACTAATGACTTTGTAGGCAGCTCGCTCGGCTACTGTCAGAGCTCCTGGTGTCCTGTGTCCTTCCAGAACAACCTCTTTGAATTATTTAAAGAGCAAAGAGAATATGAACCTCCCACAGATCCCCAGTGAACACAAAGATGCAAGAGACATCTGCTCCAACTCCCTCACCCAACCTGCAAATCAGGGAGCATAAACTGAGGAGGAAGCAACAAGCGGACGCTAAGCTGCCCGTGGGAGGTCTGCAGGCAGCCCCAGGGAAGGACCATGGGAAGGGATCTAGGTTAGGACCAGGCTGTTCTGGATTGATGTGGGAGACCTCTAAAAGAGGGGATTGTGTCCTCTGTTGGGTTTGACATGGTTCATTTTAAAATAAAGTGTTCATTTTACCGATTTATCTGTCCTTTCCTAAACAGTAAGTTTCCTTTGTGTTCAATTAGGTATAAAAATGGAGTCCGTATTGATCCTCGCCTGGCCCCTGCAGGAAAATACCAGATCAAAAACCAGTTTGGGATGCTGACCCTGCACATCAGCAGGTAATGTACGTGCTCTTATCTGAGTTGTGTTTTTGGTTGAATACGGCCTGCTTTCCCAAAACTCCCTGTTTGTGTACGCTAAACAAAACAAAACAAAAAAAAAGGAGTATTCTTCTGGAATATGACCCTGGTTGACTTTAGTGTGTTGTGTCTGAGCATCACCTTTGCCACTAGGAAGTAACCTCAACAGCAGTGCATGAGGTTTTAAAAATAGTTTAAAAAAAAAAATAGAATCTTATTTGGCCCTTTTTAGGCATGGCCAAAATTTCCTCTTTCAGGGTAAGGCCATGCACATGGAGAGCACGTCACAAGCAGACACACCAATGTGATGTAGGATGGGTCAATGGAATCAGAATGCCATTACTTCAACTCTGTGAATGATACATGTGATAAAGATACAGACATATCTTCAGTGGAATCAAGTGTTCCACGGGGCTTTTGCCTGTTCGTTACTTGAAATGGTATTCTTTGGTGTATCGTGAGAAAAAATTTGATCACTAAGTGGAAGAAATCCTTGTAATGGAAAGGAAAAGCAGATTTTTGATGAAAAGCAAATATGTACCTTTAACTTCTGGGATTAACCCCTTTGAATTTATCCCATAAAGTATGAACGATAACTAAAACCTAAATGGAGGGGAAATGTTTTTTTCCAGATGCTCAATGGAAGATTCTGCTGAATATAGTGTTGAAATTAAGAATCAATACGGCGAGGCTTATTCCTTTGCTACAGTGCTTGTCAGGAGTAAGTAAAAAATGTTCTTTTGGTGTACAGACTCTTTAGATTCTTCAAAATTATTTTCAATGCTATACATTATATCATAGGAACATACAAGCACTCTGGAAAAACAAGGAAAGAAGGGAGCTTAATAGGAGAGGAGAATTTTTCTCCGTTATTAGTGAGGGAAAAGCACAAGTGGGTAAAATAATCCTTAACTATCATTTACTAATATGTATATGGCTGATATAACAGATTGGCTCTCTTGGTCACTTCCAGACTCAGGCAAAATCTTTCAGATTCCATACAGACACAGCTGTCCTTCCACTGTGCTGAAATTGTCCTAAATTTAGGTACTTATTCCTTCTGGACTGATATGAAACAGCCACACAGTTAAATGCATACATAACAGGCTTAGAAAGAGCCTGCTGTATTTCTGAAGATAAGCAAGAAATTGCTTAACAAGTACTGTGGCTTTCAAGGGGATTTCTCAGTACAACATTGCATAGAACACCAAATTTCTCTCTCAAATCAGTAACTACCAAGAGCAAATACAAGATTTTCTTCTTTGGATCTCTGCGTTCTTAAAATAACTGGCATAGACTCCATAGATACACATTCTGCACAAGCCAAATCCAGACATATGGTGAAGGAAGTAAACTACCAGTACTTAAAAGGGAAATTATAATAAGCTTTAAGAAATGCGCAGTGCAATATCATAGTTTAGCTGTTCACATTTCATATATATAGATACATATATGTATAAATAACAATTTTGTGGTAAAAAAAACCTGAACAGAATAGACCCACAGAACCGTAAACAACTGTAGACAACTAAATACTTCAGTGGGACTGACGGAGTTGAGGGTGTAATTGAAATGGTGACAGAGCAATATGAAGGGAACACATTTGCTTTGGACATCTTAATGGTCATGAAGAGCTGGGTTCCTGTGACTGGCTGCATTGCAAAGCCAGCTTCAACTATTTTTTCAGGCAGGAGTCTTCTTTGGTTTAAATAGTATATTTATTGTTAGTGCTTTTATATATTCTTATATATTCTGGCTGTGTCGTGGGTTACATTATCACCCTTATTCTTTGCATGCCATGTTTTGATCACATCTGAATACTGTTTGTGAATACATATGCGTACAGAAGAATGGGACTCCAGAAATGTAATAGAAATGTATTGTTCATGATATCTTTCAGATCCTTTAAATTAAACAATGTCAAAATTCAGCATATCTGGAAATATGCAGCACACAACAATTTTAAAGGGTTACATATAACAGCTCAGAAAACCTTCATTTGCAAGCCTTCCCAGATTCCTAAATTCCCCTTGCCCTAGCACAGAAACACAGAAAAAGTTACCATGTGTGCAAAGCTTCTCTTCTAGAAAGGTTCTTACAGCACTTCCAGAACTCGGGAACTGAGCCTTTGCCATAAAGCAGAAGCAGCTGTCTGAAAAAAAATAATCCATGGCAATAATCACATACTCCTCCCAATTCCCATCAGCATCTTTCGGATCAGAGCAGGCATGATGGCAGAACAAGAGCTGTGGTCTGTCACGGGACTCTGGGGTGTGACTGCTCTCTTCACCTCTAAGTGCCTGATTAATCTGTCCTTCATCAGGCCTGATGAGCATTTCAAACAGCTTGCAAACATTGTTCCTTGCAATTGCGGGTGAGCGGCCCACGCTGTTCCTTCTGCCTTGACCCTGTCTAATGCCATCCCAGTAACATGATTCTTCCTTTTGCTATTTGCATTTAACGTTCTGAAAATAGAGACTACACCAAGGCCTTAATCCTGCCTGCACTGGAAACATTCCTCGTCCCCCAGGCAGGCTGATGGTATCTCTTCTCCTGGCCCCATGCTGTCTGGAATGCCCTTGATGCCAGGGGAGAGTCTCCGGGACCCATGGTTCCTACAGCAGAAGTTCACTTTCCCTAAAGACATCACCAAGGGTCTCACAGGACGGGACATGAGGCTGTGCTTTGCTTTTGTGCCTTATATTTCTTTCCTCTTCTGCTATTAACACTCAATCTTTTGTTTATGAGTGAGCTCTGCTACTGCCAAGCTTCATTCGCTGAAAAAATAGGCATTATTTTCTGTGGCTTTCTTGAGGCTTAAAAAGATAAGAAAGTATCTCAATTTCATCTTGTGTTAAGCACATCAGTTCTTAGATTTCAGCCCTAAATCATTTCATTTCATGTTGGGGTGCCAGCAGTTCTCCCAGGAATTATCTCACTGTCTCAGGACAGATATCCTTTCTATTGGTTAAAGCTTGAAGTCCCAGTCACTCAGAGCCTTCCAGAATCCCACGTCATCCTCTGGGAATGCTGCTTAAACCCTGGGGTTTGGCCAAAGTCCACTTTCAGACACCAATACTTTTGACTATTCCTCTATGTGGCAATGAGTAGCTGCCAAAACAGGGCAGTTAGTCCCCAAACAGGGACATAACCAAAGTATTTCAGTCATGGGTGATCCTAGATTGTCACACATCTGATTTGGACAGAACCACATTGATCCGCTCGTAAGACAAAAGTTGTAGCTCTCTGTATCAATGCTTTTATTCAACGTAACTTTTCCAGTGCAGCCTAAAACAGAAAGCCAAATTGAACAAAAACCCCAACTCCTTAGCTAAATGTGTGCAGGTGAACATTTAAGATACTATTATAGTCATGGGAACAATTTCCTATGAGACACATCCTCAGTTGTTTGTGAAGCTCATCAGCTGTCAAATAAAATCATGTTTTCCCACATGATGACACTTTGAAGTTTCACATTCAGAGCTGGTTTGAGGGAAAAATACAGTTTGCTGAGCATCATTGTATGTTTTTGAGGGGAAGATAAACACTGGAGGAGAGTTGCTAAGTGTATTTTCTTCTTGTCTTATAGAATATTATGGAATGGAGTCAGGATTTGATTCAGAAATATACAAAAGTGAGTAAATGATTGTTGCTATTATTCTTTCTTGTATTTTTTTAGCCTGAAGCTATTTGATTCTTTTTTTCTGAGCTACAGCTTTTCCTATTAGCCTGACTGCATGTGAAAGTGCAAGGCACAGATACCCCTCTAAATATATGGTAATAAAAATACTACAAGGAGGAAGGCTCTGGGAAGTCTCTTTTTCATGCTGACTTTTTCTCTTATTTGATAGGATCCCTCCTGGCCAGAGAAGCAGATTTTGCTTTTCCATTGCAACCCTTATTTGCAAGAGAAAAGGAGCCTTTCACCCTCTCCTGTTACTTCTCTTCTGATTTACTTGAACACCAACGAGACATTACCTGGTTCAGAGATGGTCTGTATGCAACAGATAAATTTTCTATGCATTTACCTCCATGTATACACCATTTGAATTCAAAGCTGTAATCTAATCTTCACAGAAGAGAGTTAGAATTCAGGATTCTTGAGATGCTCTCAACTTTTCTCAGATGCTACAGATGTTATTCTTTAATTTTTTTGTCATAATAATTTGTATGTTTTTGTCATTTGTAAAAGGATGATACCATTAATATGTTTGGGATTCTTACTATTTTCGTAAGAATAGTTCAGGAGCTCCAAGGGTGTGTTAATTCACTGAAAAGCCAGTGGTTCTCTAGTGAAAAAAACCTCTTGGATATTCTGTGTTGTTCTGCTGGCAATCAGGATGTCGAGCTCAGCCAGAGAATCTTTCTGTGCTGTGAAGTTTTGGAAAGCAGAAGCAATGCAACACC
>BJBW01000939.1:94910-106565 GCA_004320125.1 Scolopax mira
CAAAGTAGGATCAGAGTCCATGACCATAACTTGGAAGCAGAATAATAATGTCAGGAATATCTTACAGATCCCTCCCATCTTGCTCTGTGGGTTTTTTTTGCATTTGGAAACACGCCGTTCCTGACTCAGCTGGTTCAGGTGGAGATCCTTTACCCTTCTCATGCTTTGCAGGTGAGTTGCTGCAGAGCTCAGACTGTCAGATGCTAAAGCAGCAAGACCGGGAGGCTTCTCTGACGGTGTCATGTGCTTACAAAGAAGATGAGGGGTTCTACAGCGTCCGCATCCCTTCGCTGGATGGATATAAAGAGCAGACCACTTATGTGTTTGTTAGAGGTATAAGCAGGATTCATTCCTACTTAGATCAGAAGTTCCTTTCCTAATACCATGGCATAAAAGAACTCACAACTTCATTCACAAGAAAATGTCTCCTAGTTTTGTGCATGGATACAATTAACAAAATGTCCAAATCTTATTTTCAGTAGTGATTTAGATATCCCTGCGCATGGCAGGGGGGTTGGAACTAGATTATCTTTACGGTCCCTTCCAATCCAAACCATTCTATGATTCTATATTAAAAAATATGACTTGTATTGCTGAGATGTAGGCCCTTAGACACTTAAAATTAAGCTATTGAATGACAATTCTGGGACAGAGAAGGAAAAAACCCTAGCTACTGGGTGTTTCTACAGATGCTGCAGCAGAAACAGCTGGTGCACCTGGATCCCCACTCAATGTGAAATGCCATGATGTAAATAAAGACTGCTTGATTCTTTCCTGGGTAGCACCTAGTGATAATGGAGGAAGTCCAATCCTGGGATACTATATTGAAAGGTCTGTATGTCAGTCATCTTCCAGCTAAGAAAGCTCACAGTCATGTTGTGGAAAAAGCACAAAGGAACTCCATAGGCTGTGTTTCATTTCAGGTGTGTTGCTGGGTCAGAGGAATGGGTCCCCTGCAATGAGAAGCCTGTGAAAACCTGCAGATACCCTGTCCTAGGCCTTGCTGAAGGGCAAACGTACCAGTTCCGAGTAAAGGCTGTCAATAAAAAGGGCATCAGTCATCCTTCAAAAACCAGTGATCCAGTTACAACACATGACCCCAGCAAGGACAAGAGAGTGACAGGTTTGTACTGAAACCAGGAAAATGTGCTCCTTAACCACAAAGTGAGGCTTCAGGTATAACTGAATGTAGTTCATCCAGATTCTCCCCATTCTCACAAATATCATTGCAACACACTGCCAAGCAGTGCCTTTGCTGCACCCACCTTGGTACTATTCTGAATTGAAAAAGGTCAAAATATCAGTTAGGACATTTCATTGTATGTGTAATTAAATATATATAATTATGCATATGTGCTCTGTCTTTGTTGACAAGCCCCAAGCATCTTCTCTTAGTGGATAACATTGCCCTGTTTGACATTACAGTTATTCCGTACGACGAAGGCAGAACAATAGAAATTTCCAAGGATGACCTGGAAGGTAAGTTCAAATTTATACTGAGCCATTCTCTCAAAGAGAAATGATTGTTATACAACAATGAGATCTGTAATAACATGACTCTGGAGCAACCACACTTAGGAAAATACATCATTGCAAGCTGCATAAGGTTCCAAAACAATCCTAAATATTAAAGCCTTTTATAATAATCTTGGTTTGTCTTCAAAAGGTTTATGTCTCCTCCTTAATATTGAAGAATCTTTTACTTTATAGTAGGAAAGCATAATCCGTTGTAAAAGAACTTCTTTTCCCTGCCACATTATAACTGAAGCGTTGCCTATTCTGACTTCCCATAGGACACATTAGGATTCCCTTGCCACCCACCAATGTTCATGCAAGTGAGGTCAGAGAAGATTATGTGGCCCTGGCCTGGGACGAACCAGATCCAAGAGGCAGAGACCCACTGAATTATTATGTGGAAAAGGTAAGAAAAGAATATCACGTGGAAGAGAAATTGCAGAACAGAATCATTTCTTTCTCAGCTGGTCTATAGCAGAGACAAGGCAATTCACTGTGTCAGTAACTGGAGAACTACAGCCTCAAAAATGGCTTGCTCAGCCTCCCTCCAGCTCTGTAGTTGAGCTATGATCCTGACTCTTGACACCAACTCAAGTAGTAATGATTAACAAAGAATAAACAAGTAATTTTTACACCACAGAAGAGTAGCAGAGCTTTAACAGGAAGGCTGTTTCTGCCCTATGAGCCCTTAAGGGTGGAAATGCTGTGAAGAACTGCACAGTAGTGCGTTTTCTTGGTCCGCACTAGTGATATTGCTGATTAATTATTATCTTCTACCCACCTCCTTTCACACCTGCTGTACCATTTCTGCTGCAAAGGGGCCCTCTGTTGCCAAGGAAGAAAAGTGTGGATATATCAACAAGAAATACATAATTTATACTTTTTGTTTAGCTTTTTATTTGTTTGTTTATTTTTTTAATAAAACTACTTACTGGTCCAGATCAGCTTTGTTATTGTTCAGGAGGGTTTTAAGCTCAAGTTACAACATGAGTTGTAAATCATCACCTTTTTCGTTACAGTCGATTGTAGGCAGCAACTCCTGGCAAATGGTTAATGTGGATATGCCAGTTAATTCCCCAAGATTTGCACTCTTTGATCTTGTTAAAGGAAAATCATACTGTTTCCGCGTGCGATCCGTTAACAAGTATGGAATCAGTGAGCCATCCCTGCCCAGCGAGCCTGTAACAGCTGGAGCAAAACTGGGTAATTATTTCACTAATATGCTCTACATTAATGATATGGAAAAGGAGATGAAAGTAACGTGGATTCCCCTGCTCTCCCTTTCCTTCAAACTTCATGGTGTATGATTACACAGCAGTTGCTTTGATATCAGGAAATCTCTTAGAGCCTTAAATCCCCGTTTAATTACTTTGCAGTTGGTCAGCACAGTGTAAATCTAACAGAGCAGCGATGAGAGAATTAAATTTAATAAAATAAGAAACAGTTGAAGCCTGTGTTTAATCCAAGTGCACTTCCAGCAGCGTGTCAGAGAGCAGTTATGCAGGGCAGTGTTGGAAGGAATGATGTGACTGTTTCCAGAACAGTGGTCTTCACAGTGCTGATGTTTTCTTCCAGGACTGAGTTGACAACAGTAAGAGACACAAAGACTCATGCCCATTTTTCCATTATACAGAGAGATAATGTATCTCTCACTGTTTTATTCTTTTATACTCTCCTGTATTAAAGCGTTCATTCATATAGTGCTTTTTTCTCATGAGTGAAGTGGGGCCCATTTCATACTGGAGTTACTGGGGAGTTACTCTGAGAGTCTCATTTCATTCGAGAAGGTTTAAGTAGCTGTAACTCTGCAGAATCAATGGGCTGTAAGGGAAAGGAATATGAGGTGTAGCAAACCCAAACATAAAAAATATAGGCTGTAGCCTGGGACAATGCTCATGGTATTTTGCTCTAATTTGAAAATGATACTTTGGAAAAGTTAATAAATCACACAGGCCAAATCACTGATAATGTTTTTTCTAATCATTAATTTTAAACCCCCCCATTTTCCTCTGTTTGTTCTTTTTTAAGCTACTCTGCCTCCTCCATCTCAGGTTTTAGCTTTCAGAGACACCAAGACATCTGTCTTTTTGCAATGGGATAAGTTAAAAGATGGTCTGGAGCCTCTTGGTTACTACATATATTGTCGGGAGACTGGGACAGAAGAATGGCAAACTGTCAATAATAAGCCTGTGACGTGTAACGAGTGAGTTCAGCCATTATACCCCTCCCAAAAGAGACAGGGTGACAACCTGGATCTTTCTGTTTATGACTTGAGTCATGTTTCAGAGAGATAAAAAAAAAAAGAGCTTCCTTCACTGCAAACACATAGCCTTGCACACACAAGCACCACCTCTTTTAGAATTAAGCATTGCTCAAAGTCTCGCTTTTACACCCAAAGCCAGACTGACAGCACAGCCTGCCTGTGTCTCCACAGACTCTGGATCTGCAGAAGGTCCCTTCCAACATAGACCATTCTATGATTTGAAGGTAGATTGACCCTGTGGCACCAGCAGAACCACATTCCTTCTTTTTGCTTGTTTTCCAGTAGAGTAAGTTGGCATCACTCACGCACAGGACTTAGAATACCTCTCTAGCTGTGGGGGTCACATGTCAACCAGAAAAAGTCCATAAAAAGTCCTGTTTATTCTAATGACAATGCCAGCCTGCAGCGTGACACCTCTCTATCTGATCTACATTTACTGTCTGATTTATTGGTAACTATTTTATGTGCCACAGTGCACTTTAATTTGCAATGGCAAATGATTATTTAAGTAACAATGCCTTATTAAAATGCATTTGCTGTCTGTTCAAAAGACTGTTTACCTGTACTTTGAACAGTCAAACACAAACATATTAATTTGCTCCCCTAGATTTACCGTTCCTGGGCTGCAGCCTGGAAAAGAATATGTCTTTTGTGTGAAATCTGTCAGCGAGGCAGGAGTAAGCGAAAGCTCACCAGAAACAGATCCTATTGTTGTGAGGCCAGCTATTGGTAAGTAATAATAACATATAGGTGCACATACACACAAAAATTAAATCCCTCAAAAATGTATCTATCATGCATAGCCATGATTCCATGTAGTGGTAATAATGTGGAGAGATCTGGGATTTAGTGATTCTAATAAGAAAAGCAAAGCATCAGGGAACTGATTTTCTTCTATCCTGCAGCTTCTGCCATCAATTATACTTGTCAAGGGTGGACAGAGTTAATTAGCATTTGGACTCATCAGTTTGTTACATTTTCGGTATTAATTTGGCGCTGGTACAAGTGACCATTTTAAGTGCTCAATTATGCTGGTATCTCAAAATCAGCTTTGTGAATTTCTCCAGAGGCATTTTCAAAATCCTACCGACCACCATAACCCTCCATCTTCTTCACTTTATCGACCCACTGCTTCCATCTTTTCTGTCATACAAACCATAAAGCAACAGGCAAGAAACATCCTGAGACACATCCATGACTTTTGCTGTGACTGCCAAATAAGAATCTGGTGATTTTCAAATACGTCTACACTGCAAAAGTGGAATTGGGGGGCTTTAACACAAATAGAATTACCTCAGCCCAGTTTATCCCACACCTACACCTTTTTTTCTGATCCCTAGATTCACCTGCAGTGAATAATGCCTGGGTTTTTCTCTCCCTTTGCCGTGCAGCTCGTCCATCAGCACCGCACGGGTTTGTTCTTCTCAGCTGTGGGAAGACCACCATGACCATCGGCTGGAAACCCCCGAAACGCAAGGGAGGAACGAAGATTCTGGGTTATTTCCTAGACCAGCACGATACCTCTGAACTAGATTGGCACGAAGTCAATATTCACCCAATTCCTCAACGAGTTTACACGGTATTCGCTTCAGATACAATCCTGTCCTTCTTTAAGCACAGAGGAAACCAGGAAACCATAGCTAAAAACAGAGTTGAGCTGTTTTTCCTCTGCTTCCTCTAGTCAAGAACTCTCTTCTCACCCTCACAAGACTACAACCACGCAGGGCTCTACTAATGGTCTGTTTGCACTTCTGAACCCAAAGGTCAGCAGCCTGGAGGAAGGTCACTCGTACGAATTCCGGGCCTGTGCAGTGAACATGGCTGGTGTTGGGGAAGTGTCTGAACCCAGCGACTTGTTCAGATGTGAGGAATGGACGATGCCAGAACCAGGTATCTCTCATGTGAAAAAAACAGCCACAAAAATATCCCCAGGTATCATCAAGTTACCTCCTCGCTCTCCTGTGAATCCAAGGCACTTCTGAAACCCATAGATGTGTGTAAGAATGGCTCCCAGAACAGAAAAGCACACACACTTCTAGGGATGTTCCAATTCAGACATAGGGTATTATTTCTGCATTACACAGATGCAGCAACCAGGTGTTTTTAATAGTGTTTCCACAGAATGAAGACTATGGATCTAATATCTAAACATCTTTGTATATTCCACTGAAGCAAAAACCATTAAACCAGCTGATGGATGCTTTTTTCTAGAACCTACCTCTACAGTTAATTAGCATAGGAAGCATCTCCTGTGGACCCTGTGGACCTGCTACTCATTATCTTAAAACTCTCTACTTTCTCATCTCAAACTCAAAGTGTACTCAGTTTAATTTCTTAATGTTACTGTTTGACAGCCTGCTTTTTTTTGTGCAGGTCCCCCCTACGACGTGAGGTGCACTGAGGTACGAGACTCGTCCCTGAAGCTGCACTGGGAAGCACCACTGTACACGGGAGCAGGACCAGTCACAGGGTATTATATAGACATGTGTGAAGAAGGGTCAGAGGAATGGACTCAAATAAACAAGCAGTCCATAGCCACCACCCATATGAAGGTCTGTACATGCACTCAGTATCCAAGTGTCCCTTCTCACTTACTCTTATGTTAATGTCTGTTATTGTTACCTGCAGGTTTCAGATCTGGAGAGGGGGAAATGCTATATTTTCCGAGTAAGAGCACTGAACAAGGCTGGAATTGGACCCCCTTCACTCCCCTCAGACCCTGTGGTGGCTAAAACCAAGCCTGGTATGAAACTAAAAGTGATGAGATTGTGCGAGTCTGTAAATACTGTGATGATCCTGGTAAAAAACTCCTTTATGAAACATCAGCTACATGTTTCATAGCAAGAAAGAACCTCAGTCAAAATAAAGATTAGCAAATAAAACCGCCCAAATTAATTGACTCTAGCTGTACACTCTGGGGTTTAGGGTTTGGTTTGGGGTTTTTTTTTTTGAGTTAGCCATCCAGAAGCTAAGCCCTGATCTGTTCTGGTAAGGAGAGTTTTGTGGGTTTTTTGCTCATACAGGCACAAATGAAATTGAACTTGGGGTCGATGAAGAGGGCTTCATTTATATGGCTTTTGAAGCTCCTGAAAAGAATGACTCCTCCGAATTTATCTGGTCAAAGGACTATGAAGGACCACCAGATGCTGACAGAGTTCAGATTGAAGAGAAAGGCAATAAGTGAGTATGTAATGCACAGTCCAAATTGTGGACTGTTGAATAAAGAACATGTTAAACACTGAGAAAAAATGTGAAGACAAATGTTTCCCTCTCCTTCCAATATTCAGCTAAAATACATATACATTATTGAACTACAAATCTCTATCCCTGATTCTAAGCTCTGATTTCCATGAAACTGGGCATTTGGAGAAACCTTCAGGTCAATAAAGGGAAGCATCAGTCATCATATTGCTAACATTTTTGCCTTGCTCCTCAGTGTCATATATAAATGGCAATGAGTGCTATATTTAATGTTCTGAGTGTACCAAGTGGTTTTTATTCTGTTACAGAAGGCATAATTTTGAGGAAAATATAATTATTGTTATTATTATTTTTATTTCTAAGATCTAAGCTTATACTGAAAGACCCATCAGAAAAGGATCTGGGTATATATTCAGTGGAGGTCACAGATGTAGATGATGATATCTCCGCCAGCTGCACTTTAACAAAAGAAGGTAAAAACTAATAATTGCCAAGAACAAAAATCTACTGAGCCATAATTTTCTAATATTAGATTCTTAGAGGAAAGTTTCTGGCGTCACTTAATGATAGTGGCATCATTAGATTCCCATTCCTTGAAGGCTCAAGGGCAGTGTCTTTTACAGTCCCCTAGTAAAAGATTCCATGCTCCTGGAAGGTCATTTTTCCATTACAGTTCAGATTTCACACACAGCTACACTGTCACAGAGATTTAAAACTTCTTTAACATGTTTCTTGAATTGATACAACCAACATTTCATTCAGACATAACTGAGAATAATCTTTACAACCTATTCTAGTCCTCCCCTCTATCGAATGTTTTGCACTTAACGTCTTCTTCTTGACATAAATAAAGCTCATTAACAAATTAAATCAATACAATGAATTAATTTTGGCCGAGTTGTAAAATGACTTTTTATTCTTTGCCTTTCAGATCTGGACAAGTTATTGAAACGTAGCCATGAAATCAAGAACCCATGTAAGTTGAACCAGTAGGAAGCCACTACCGTACTGAAAGGGGAAGCCTGGCATCACCCTGGCTGAGCCAGTCTGTGGTCGCCTGTGAATTCCCCTCCGTGGTTCGCTCTGTTTTCCAGTAATCAAGCTGATATCTGGGTGGAACGTTGATGTTCTGGAGAAAGGAGAAGTGCGGCTATGGCTGGAGGTTGAAAAGCTGTCACCAAATGCAGAGCTGCATTTAATCTTCAATGACAAGGAGCTGAAAAGCACTCCAGTATGTTTGGGTTTGTTTCGGTTTTAATTCTGACTTAATTTTCCCCTGCTGTACAGGGAGACAGAGCAAATGGGTACATTTCCAGCTTTCTAAATTCCCATCAGATATTTTGATGTGTGCTTTAGGAAGAGTCTAGGGCTTGGTTTTCCACTGTGCATAAACAGAAAGCCAAACTGTCCGATTCTCAAGTTGTCCAGTATCAAGCAAGGCTGCAGCACTGCCGCCGTTAGTTAAAGACACTGTAATATTCCTCAGTGCTCTGGCCAGCAAAACCTGCAGTGGTACCTCAGAGAGCATCCCCTCCTTAGCCACCTTTCCTTTCATCCCCCACTCTTGAGTGGCTGCCCCTGACAATCTTCCTGCAGCAGAGACTTCCTTTTTATAAGGGAATTTTCTGACCACAAACCTCAGTGTAATTCATCTGATGCTACACACGCACCTGTGAGGGAGAGAGAGCTTTGTCTTGGATGAACAAACCCAACTCATTTCAGTGGATGCTAAACACTATCCATTTCTCACAAGGAGAGGATATTTTTCTCCTGCTTTACCAAGCAAAGCTGCAAGGTTCCCACCCTGTCTCACTACAGATAAATCTCTCGAATTCTAAGAGCAGATGAAAGTGATTTATTTCTCAGTCTGAGGTGCTGAAATTAACACTGCATCATGTGTTACAGTGCACTCCAACCTTCTGATGCATTTAAAAAATTGCTCTAGCCTCTTCCTTGTCTTCCCATATCAAGTTAATATTATAACATTTAAAAAGTATTTGGAATGACAGGACCAGAGGGAGAACAGTTGAGAATGAAGAGCAATATCAATCACTCGCCTGTCAGTTAAATGCAGTGTAGCAACGCTGAGATAACAAAAAGCACAGGGATAGGACTAGGCCAAAGAATTTCAGAGCTGTTATTGCAATGTTGGGGTTTTTTTAAAGCAATGGGTAGCAAATTTATTGAAGGCTTTGTCTGTTCTCAGAGCTGTCTTTTTTACACTGGAGCACTGACATGGTCATGTATTTGTAATGATAATATTTGCCTAGAGCAAACAAGGTGGTAAGGATAACGATGATAGTTCTCTTTAAGAGCCTGGCAGGTTTCGGGGTGTATGTATAAAAGGTTCAGTAGTGCTTGCATGATGTCAAGAGGGTGGTAATATTACTCATCATTGCCCAAATATGCAATTACATGCCACAGACCTATAATTAAGCGCAACATTTCTATTAGATTCAAATTCATACAGATTCTGGTAAGCTGAAAAATCCGTAATGTCCAACAAGAAAGAACATGTTGTGTGCTTTTAAGAGAAACTTTCTCCCAGAGAAAACTCTAAATTCTACTATAGCTATATCCATAAACAAATAATAGATGAATCCCAGAAGATAAAATTGTGCATTGGCTTCATTACTTCTGTAAGATAAGGGAAATAAATAAGGATACATATATCTGCATGTTTTGGAAGATGCTATGCCAGGATCTGGAACAGTTCCACTGTGGAAAAACTATTCAGTTTATCATATTTCCTTTGTTTTTCACAGACACATAAAATAAATTTTGTCAAAGAAAAAGGTCTTGTAGAACTGATAATCCAGAACTTCTGTGCTGACGATAAAGGGACGTACACAGCCCAGCTGCAAGATGGAAAAGCTAAAAATCAATTCACCCTAGTTCTCATGGATGAAAGTAAGTGGAAATTCAGGATCAAATATAGACTGCCATGCTCAGTGGAAAGTTTTCCAGGCACTTAAGGCCCCAAAATATTTCCGATAGTTATAATGGCACACTGGGAATCGGGAGAACAAGTATTTATTTTAGCCCACATTTAAAGCCCAGGAATCATGTAAGAAATTACATGATTCTTCTGAATTTCTCTTTAACGCAAATTGAAGCTTTTGTTCTCATAAATAGGGTCCTGATGATAAAATGGTCTGCTAAAACAAAATATCCAGTGGAATGCCTAGGGGTTTTTTTTTCAAATGTTTTACATATTATCTTGCTATGGCAAACTGTCTGTGTCTTGGGAGTAAACTCTATGACACGTATTATGTACTCACTTATCTCAGAACAGGATTAGACTGAAAATTCAGTGTATTTAACAGCTCCTTGATTGCTTTAAACTGAATGTAATAAATAAACCAGTGTCAACTGTACTCAAGCAACAAAGCAAACTGAACATGAAACATAAAGGGTCCTTGTATATTAGAACAGAGTGCCTTTTTAAATTAATTAAAAATAGAAAGTAACAAGATTCTCATTCAAATACTTCCCCATAGAATGTCTATCTCTATTTTCAGTTCTTGCAAACAGTTTGCTTTCAAGTGACCTTCTAAAGCTTCTGAACCTTTTGAACTGAAAGTGTCTATAAAATGCCAAGTCTACTTGACTCTCTTTACAACTGGTGGAGAGAAATAGGGTTTCACTGAGTGATTCAGCACATGCTAAGTTCAGGATATAAAATAAGTTTGATGAATTGTGCTATAAAAGTGCCATTTTTTCTCTACTGAAAATGGAGGAAGTAGAGATAACTAAAGTTATATGCAGCTGTCTAAAACAGCGGTAAATTCTATGCTCTCTGCCCTCTGTCTTTCTTACTTCTTAAACATTTTAATTTCAGGGCTTCCAGCCTACCTTTTTGCACAGTCAAGGCTCCCATTTCATTTCCTAAATGCACAATGGTCTTCAGAGACTCTTTTGTTTTAATGAAGATAAATGTTAGGCTCTAATGATAATGCACTTTGTGATCAGAAATTTCTAAAGTGGGGGGTTGTTGACTTTGACCATTGCTGTTCTTCCAGGTTTTGCTAAAGTTGCAGAGGAGGCTGATGCAAAACGGAGAGAATGGAAGAAAAAGCAGGGTAAGGTTAAGGACTGCGGGAACTGTGCCCCCAGGACAGCAAACCCTGAGCAAAGCTATTTCACTGAGTGCTCTAAATACTTTAATCACCTTCTCAAAGTCAATTATTTAAGCTTAGTAATACACTAGGATAAGATTCCTTATTTTAAGATGTTCTGCCATGCTCTTAAAAGTCAAAATAATTTATTTAAATAGTTTTAGCCATGCTAGCCACAGTCCTCACTATAGATCTTCTGCATCAGTGCGGTAACGTTGAACATTTCTGAATTCTGAAAACTGTCAATCTGAATATATACCATGTCAACATCCACTCACTTTCCTTGCAGAACACAGGATTCTCTAGATAAGTTTAAAAGGAATTGTGCATTCCACTTTCATTTTATCCCCCGCCTTCTATTAATGAATAAGGAAGTTTCTAAAACAGTTTCAGAGAAAAAATACTACAATTAGAATGGTGATGCCCTTTGAGCAGTGATACTAATATTCACTGAATGACTGTGATACCACACTAGACTGCAGGTCTGGTCTCCTGTCTTTAGAGAAGCTTAGTATCGGGTGAAAGTGTATATAAAGTAATGTGTCCCCCAGTTTACAC
>BJBW01000940.1:0-79658 GCA_004320125.1 Scolopax mira
ACAAGTTCTTTACTATGAGGGTGGTGGAGCACTGGAACAGGTTGCCCAGGGAGGTGGTTGAGGCCCCTTCCCTGGAGACATTCAAGGTGAGGCTCGACGAGGCCCTGGGCAACCTGGTCTAGTTGGAGGTGTCCCTGTGACTGCAGAGGGGTCGGACTTGATGACCTTTGAAGGTCCCTTCCAGCCCAGATGATTCTGTGATTCTATGATTCTGTGATTCTAAATTCCACAGATGAAAAATTATTAGGGCTCAGTTGTGGTAATGTCTTGATGTCATCATACTTCCACTTTAAACTTGGTAGAATTAACAAATTAGCATAGAAAAGGAAAAAAAAAATCTAGTTGATAAAAGGTACATTTTATATCTTCTCAGCTGACCAATATACATTTGTAAAATTGAACATTAGATTCAGCATCCTTGAAAATTAGTATATTCAACATACTTAATAGTTCATGGAAACTGTGGCAGCTTTGGTGTTAATAAAAAGCTATTTTCCAGATAGGACCTTTCATGGCATTTGGAATCTGAGGAAATACCAGATGTTTCAAAGCTCAGACTGCTATTTATTTTCAGTGGGGACTTCTGGATGTTGTGCTCTTTTGACACTAAAGAAATATTTTTAACCTGTTTGATGTTTGGGATCCTAGTATAGGTACTACTATGACTGAAACATGGTTTTAAGATTTGTTACAGTATTTAGGTCTACTTAGTGAAAAACAGAAGGTTTGACCTCAAAGTCCAATTTGCATTCTCTTCTGTTATTTGTTAAGGAACATAACTCTTCAAAAATGAACAGCAAGCAAAGCACATCTCTCAATTTGAATGGAAGAAAAAAACATTTACCTTTAATACTTTGACTTGTATTAATTTTTAAAAGTCACTAAAGATGAAAAATCAAGCTTTAGCACAAGTTTTCCCAAGAGAATGCTTAAGACTGATTTCTTTTAATGAAATCTCATCAATGCCATGCAGTAGTTGTTTAAAAAAAAAAAAAAAAAGGTAAGAGAAAAGCAAAGCAAACTGTTAAATGGCTGGATGTAACACACCAGAATAACTGTCAGGGCACTACTGAGAGAAATGCAATCTGCAGAAAACAAGGCCATACATTTCTGAAGAAATGTAACTGCTTCTTTGGAACATTTTTTATCTTACATCCAAATTATATGAATTATTATCTGTTCAATTTACTTGCTATGAAGACAACATATTTGAAAATATCATAAACCATTTTGATTTCCCAAGACTTTACAAATGAGCTACTTGTGAAGAAACAAAAACTTGACAGAAATTAGAAAAATAATGCTGAAAGGGGAAGCACTGGTATTCAGGGAAGTATCAGTCTAATAGGGAACATTGAGGGAATTGAGTTAGAATACTTCTGAAAGAGTGTAACTAATCAGAGATTAATTTAAAACTAAAACATGTTAAGCCTACCGTGTAACATGTATGCCTTGTACAAATAGATAACAGAAATGTAAGGCACAGATATAGATAACAGAAATGTAATTCCCTATGACCTGCTTATATGAGGTAGAATAGATCAAAATAGGGGGTTTTTTGGAACAGTTTGGTTCTCCTTAATTTTGGGGAGGCAAGTCCTATATATGTCACAGTGTGACCCCAGAATGAGCCTTAGAAGTCACAAAAAATGAGCTGAGATAAGATAACACCTATTTAGTTAAGAATGATACGTGTTGCAACTTGGGGAGTTCCTTTCAACTGCCTTCAGCTTTAATTATAATACTCTGTGTGCTAAGAATTTAAGAACAGTGAAAGCACTTAAACTTGTGATAAAAATAAAAAAGCTGATGATCCTGAACCTTCTCTGAAACACAGACTTCATGAGGAGTTTGTAAATATCTAATAGATTCAATTTTCTAAAACTTATGAAAGATTTAACTTATGTAGAAAAGCAACAATGCAATAATAAACACTGAGGTTAATATAAACTTGAAAAATAAACCGTACTACTTCATAATCATGCAAATGTGTCTTTTGAGACAATCATTGCCATTTACAGACAATATAGCACATGTAAATTCTCTTTTATTGTGCAGTAAATACACATAAGAAAAAGTTAAGGGAGCGCATACAATTTCGAACATATTAATTTCATTTCCTTTCAAACTGTCTTTATGCTTTTTAAACAATTTAGAATATATTAAGTCTGAACTGACTCAAACAAAACTAATACATAATTTGCAATTATTTAGTACTTAACATCAGTTTTAACATTCTGCTGTACTTATTCAGAAGAAACATTTTTAATTGCACCATTTATAATACATCAGGAAGGCTCCTTTCATGAACCTAAGCAAGATAAACTCTTGTGCTTATTTGGCAGACAGACTGTATGGGGTGGATATAAAACCAGCTACACTGCATAATCCATCAATAGAAGTAAAATACTTTATGCAAGTTTATTGAAGGATGAGATTGTCTTGCACCATCCAAATGACAAATTATCTTACATCATCACAATTCTGAATGCACACAAGTCCACATGACAGGATGTTTTCAACAAACCATGTGTAGAATGTTATTTTGCTACCATGTTAAGTTATATATGGTTCTAACATACAATATGTACTTAATGAACACACTAACTATCTATAAATGCAGGCCTAAAGTGGTGCATCAGGAGATGGAATTATCAATTCTTGAATTCTATCATGGAATTTCATGCAAATAAAATTACTAGAGTTTTTTAGAGGATTTGGGAGATTATTTCCAAATCCCAACAAAAACTATTGCAAATAAGTTCAATGATTCACAGTCACCGCAGAAGGCTCTACACAAAGACTGATGGCAGGATATGTATTGCACATGGATATTCTACACCGTATCATTAGAAAAGTAGACATCAACACGTGAAAAGGAAAATGCACGAGCAAACCAAAAGGAAAGCAAATCAACAACAATATAGTGAGCATGCTAGAGCAGCTTAACGCCATCCAGAAAACACTATAAGGGTAAAATAAAAAATATCAAATAAAACAAATCAAACCCCAAAAATGTAGATACACAAAAGATGCACCAAGGAACAGAAAAAAGAAAAAGTCTTTGCAGAATAACAAAAATTAGACACATGCATAGAAATGAGGATTTGCGTTGTGATAGTAAGATACCAGTCTGAGGCCTAATTTACCTTCACTGTCTGACATGGCATGCTGGAAGTCATCCATGATGAAGGCTATATCTCGATCATAGCCTCGAGTTCGTGACTCCTCCCTCATATGTTGCTGGACCTCAGGTAATGAATGGCTTGATCCAAACTGGTCCCTGGTATCTGCAGATATTGGTGGCAAGGGTCCAGCTGCCGCTCTTGCCATTCCCATTGGCTGTCCAACGGGACTTAGTGGGCTTTCTTCCTCTGAGTTCTGCGCTACTATTGGGATCCTTCCCCTGCTTTGGCTAATAGGTAGACTGGTGGGTTTAGTTCTTCCAGATGGTGCTGCATGACTAAAGGAAACATCTAGGGGTTCAGCTTCCTGAGCTTTCAGTCTTAAAGAAGAACTGGAAGAATCCCTTTTCAATGACAAATCAAGCCCATAAACTGAGGAGGGTCTTGATGAGGGCCTAGATCTAGTACCACTGCTATAAGACTTGTCTGCTTCGTCTTGTAATGCGGATCTCATTGTTGGACCTAGTGCAGTCCCAAGACTTGCTCCAATGGATGAAGTCAGTGGTGGCCCCATATATTTCTGTTGGTCAGTGATATTTTTTCTAAGGCCAAAAGTGATATCGTCCTGAAGAAGCCTTGCCCTAGTAGTAATTCCCCCAAGTGTAGAAGTGCTAGAAGTCATATAGCTTGAATAATCAGGCTCAAGGTCTCTGCTTTCTTGGATTGGTGAAAACTTTGTTAGTTTGGGATCTATCAAACCTTTCTTGTGTTTTGACTGCTTCTGGTAAAGGAGGGCTGCTGGGAGCTGCTTAGCAGCCTGTTTCTCAAGAGTGAGCCTACCTATGCTGTATTTCTCAGACTTTGGAAAATGCCTGTAGCTGCCCTCCGCATGGTAATACTGTGACAAGCCAGCCAGATGATCAAGACTTTCTGCACCTCTACGGAACTCCTGTTTTATTTGGTGTTTCAGAAGTTTGAGCTCATAAGGGTCCTCCATTGGGTCTTCATCAGCTTTAACATAGGAATGTAACCGAGAAGAAGTCTGCAGTGGCGCTAGGAAGTCTGTCACTTCTTGTGCTCTCCTGGCCTCAGTTGTGCGAAGCAGTCTATCTGTTTTGGTCAGATCTTTCTCATGAAGGCTAAAACTGGAACCAAGTGCTCCTGTTCCTTTAGTAAGTTCTCCTATATCATCGATCAGCACATAATTTCGGGGTGTATGGTGGTGGTCTATATCTGCATAGAATGAATCTGCAGATATGCTTGATATAGGACTGCTTGCTATGCTGTTTCTCTCATCTAGTCCTATCCTTAAGTCCAAGGTAGAATATTTACTGCCCAGCTGGGAAACTGCATAATTATTGTCAGTTGAAACTGGTGCTATCATAAGAGGCTGATTGCGAATTACATCGTAGTTTGTTGTTATCTTAGGCTCCAAATATAATGTAGTTTGTCTTGGCTTTGGCTGTATCACCATCATCTGTGATGGGAGTTGGTAGGATGGCTGTTGAGAGGGTGGCGGTTGAGCTTGTGGAGTATAGGACATAGTAGCTCCTGTCTGGAAACCTGTCTGGGTCTGATAGGGTGAGACCTGCTGGTGATACAAAGGCTGCTGTTGTTGGTAATGTGATTGCTGTGTGAATTGAGTTGGTGCTTGAGTAGGTAGGGCAGGAGATGAATACTGATATTGAGCATATGGGCTTGTAGCAGGGGCAAACTGTGTTTCTGGCTGGGTTTGTGGTGGCATAAACTGGTTAAATTCTGTCTGGGGTGCAGTACGTGGTCTTTCCAAGCCATGCTGAGTTTCTATTCTGGTTGACCTGGTATTGTTAACTTCACTGTCTGACATATAATCACGTTCTTCTGCTACTCCTTGGAGATAGGCACGCTCTCTCTTTTCTCTTTCTTTTAGTAAGGCTTCTTTCCTCCTATTAATGCCCATTTCCAAGTATCTCAGCTTGGCATCTATTTCTTTTTCCTCCTCATCTAACTCTGCTTGCTTCTTCCTAAGCTTGGCTGATTCACGTTCGACCAGATCCAATTCCCTGTCTATATCTTGAAGAATTTTGGCTCTGGCCATTGTGTTGGTCCTACAAATCCTTCTACGTGAAACTGATCCCACAGAAGTATATGGTGACTGAGTTCCTGATGTTGCTTCCTCTGGAGGTGGGTTGGGCAGAGTCCTCTTCACTTTCTTTTGAGTGCCTGATGGAGTTATGCTTGAAGAACCTTTTGTCTGTAACAGAAGAAACAAGACTCACTAATTACTATTCAGGAGGCTTGATCACAAATTAATCACAGCTTTTAAAATTATTTTTCATGATATCGCTTTATATCTTAACCACACACTTTAATGAAGAGGAAACTTGTGATATCTGTGAAGAAGCAGCAGAAAACGACAAGAAAAAATGCTGGCAGTCTGCTAAAAGTCAGGAAAATAAACAATTTAATGCAAAATAAGAGTGACACTCATTAGGACTTTGTTTAGCCTAAGACTGAAAAATTTACTTTGTGTTCTTGAAACTGAATTGGCTTTTTTATCTCCGTATACTTATAAATAAACACACCATGCATGTGTGTGTGTGGTATGGAGTATATCTAGACATATACACCTTCCTTTTATTTAACATTTAATAGAAAAAAATGTATAATTATAAATGTGTGTATATACATATTCTTATATAAACATATGTATAATCTGTACAATCAAATAGAACTCTCTGAGCTGCATATACTGAGCAGCTATAACTTTTACTGAAATCCAGACACTAAAGCAGGAATTTCTGGTGCCAACACACTTGGTAAAACAGGTAGTTCTTAGTCCACCTTGTAATTTTTTGCATCACCTCTGCTGCTACAGATATATATTTTCAGGGAAGAATCTTGTGCTTTACAAAAGTGGTGTGACCTTTTCTCAGCTTGATGAAGACTTCCTTACGTGAAATTACACTTCCAAAGCTACAGTATAAAACTTCCAAAAAGTTAAGCAGTATAAAAATACAATAATCTAGTTCAGTTCAGACATCCAGACTTCCCCACAGTTAATGAGGAAGATCTAGGAGAAGTATTTACCTTACGCTGATGAATCATTTTTGGAGGTGCCTGTCTCCATCAACTAGGAAAGCAGGCAATGCAACTACTTAGATCTAAATTGCAGCCTATATTACTATCGTTTTTGAAAGGGTCTTTTTAGTTTTGAAGTAAATTTAGGGTCCCACATAAGGTAGATACATTAAGAATCAGGGCTTGAATGATTTTGAAATTGTATCCTACCTCCCAAATAGCTTCTTACAAATTTTGCCTTAGTAAAGGAAAAGGGATAGTTGTATACACAAAGAAGAAAAATTATCACCTCAGCCATTACAGAATGCAACCATGTTAATAGGAAAATATGGAAACAATTTAGCACAGTTTAATAAGGGAAGTGAAAAGAATGTTAACCGATTTGACTCTTCTGCCTCTGCAGCAGGCACAACACTTTATCAAGCATCAGCTGTTATTAATTAAAATTTCTTCTGAAATAAATGCTATTTCACTCAGATAAAAAGTCAACAAGATTAATTTTAATTATGATTTTAAAAATCACAGTTTTTTCTCTGTTTATTCTAATATGTCATCAACAAATTGTAAAAGTTTTTTAAAAAGTGTTGACAACCCTCTTTGGTTGCTCCCGTTACCTAACCTTAGCAAATCACAATAATCAACACATTATTTGTCATGGATCTTTAAGGAAACATTCACTACCTTTTCAAGTGCCATTTAAGCTCTTTTTATCCTCTTCATCTAAATTCCATCAACCTTTGCATGTTTCAAATTTTAATAAATGCAATTTAATTGTGTTTTCAGCTTCCCGTGGCCATTTTGCAAACCCATGTTGTGCCAACAAATCAAAGAAACTAATCTTCTCTTGCTCAGTGTGTACTTATAATCAAAGACCAATTAATCATCTACAGGAGGTCTAGTTTGCTATTAATTTATATTGTAAATTCAGTCCAATATCACTCTTATTTTCCCCTCCCAAACTGAAATAGCAATCACAGATGGTGAAGCAGTCACAGATGGTCACTGGTATTGGGGAAGAGCTATTAATAACACACTCATTAAAAGGTCTATAATACTTTATGGGATTATTATTTTCAGATGACAGTTAAGTTGCTGAAGAATAAATCCCAGTGCCAGTTTTTAAGGCATTTTATCGAAAAAAACCCACCCTGTTTTTACATCTTCATCTACATGTGAGAAAGCTCAGATTAATAGACACTATAGAAAAATGTACCACTTGCTTTTCAGAATGTATTTATAACCTCTAGTTCTCAGCTGCTAGTCTCACATAAGGAAAATCTTAATTATTTTTATTTGATATTTATATTGTGATAATAAAAAAAAAGATATTTTAGTAATGTCAAAAATTTTTTGTCTACTTCCTGGATATTATCATCAGTTATGTTAGCAGGCTACCTGGGAATTGCTATAAGAGGTTTAAGGGAAGTTCAACTGTAG
This sequence comes from Scolopax mira, assembly GCA_004320125.1. Lineage (NCBI taxonomy): Eukaryota > Metazoa > Chordata > Aves > Charadriiformes > Scolopacidae > Scolopax > Scolopax mira. Next base: position 7,623 of record BJBW01000940.1, read on the forward strand.
TATTTTGGCAAATAACTTCAGAGTAATCATTAAATTTAGTTTTTGCATTTCCTTTGAATTTGTAAATTTGCAAGGAAAAAAGACAAGCTAGGGCTGATCTTCATCAAATTCTAATCTCTTTATCACAAAGAATTGAGAGTGGAAAGGAGTAATTGTGCTCTTAGCCCTATCCCTGCATTTTTGGTCCTTGTAACACATTCATAATGTTATGGTTTTTAGGTTTAAAGTATCCAAAGGAAAGATGGGATAGAAATCTTCAAGAGACTACTCCGGAGCCAAATTAAAAAACCCTATCAAATACAGGCAGGCATTCTTAGGCCTTACAATTACTGTTTAAAAGTTAGGTTAGATGTCAGACAGGTGACTATAGCAAGCTCTCTAACTAAGCCATGAAGTTTTCTACCATATTTTATCAGTTTTTCCATCTCCTTCCTTCTAACCCATTTACTTCTAGCTATCGACTATCACTCCCACTGATTTTTAAAAATCATTCTGTGTTTAGCAAATGGTCCCTAGAAATGCTCAATGTAAATCTCAACAACTAGAAGTAAATTACTCCTCGTTTCGTCACGACAACCTCATAAACATTTTAACTTTTTTGCTGACCCTTGTATATGGAGAGGATTTCACAGTACTCTGAGACATCCCTTCAGGAAGGACATAATGGTAATCAGATCTGTTTCTGGGGCAAACCTGACCTTGCTAAAATAAGTCCAAAGTTTATGCTAGAGATAAAGCCACAGATGTGTTCTCCCCAATACTACAGGTTTAAAGAATTGAGGAGGAAACAATCCTCCCCCTCCCCAACCAATTTTTAAACTTAATGCCGTTTTGATAATAAAGATAGGAGAAGAATGCACTCCTCAATTTTGCAGATCAATGACAAGATAACATCACAGTGTGGAACTCAAAACACTGAGCTGAAGGTTGCATGCAAACAGATTTAGCAAAACCTTCCTTTTCTGCCTTGCCAATACCATTAGCCTTGATGTGCTTTATCTCCTGAGTTTTAATTTTTAGAGGTCGTCTGGACAAAGCTTTGTGAACCCTGTTAAATGGTGTGGTGACTTTGGAATAATGCCTTTGAGGTGATCATCCTATTCCTTGTGAATCGTTGTGAAGACTATTTTCTACCTAGTTTTGTCTCCTCCAATTTGATGGCATTGCTGACAAGGACAGAAAGATTCAGACCCACTACAAGAATTAGTCAAGCACTGGGAAATACTATGTTCCACTGCCTTTTATCTGTTTTAAAGAGACAGTTCACTTTGGGGGACTGAATGGCTCCATATATATATAGTGAATTTCTACCTCTAAACAGTGCATTTGTTTCTACTTACTCAATCTTTCTCCTTTTCTCGACTGAATTTATCTGAATACTATATAGTGCTGTTCTCGCATCCTCCTCTCTTGCTGTTCATCTAGCCATGCTTGAATATTTCTCAAGGAACTGAGCACTTGGTCATACTCAAACTCTTACACACTTCTTGCATATTTCAGATTTTAGTGGTAAATATGTAACCCCTCATTATTTAATGTTTTTTTAAACATTTTCTGTGACCACAACACAGACTTAAACTTCTTCTGTCCTCTTTAGAGCTGACAAAATAACTCGTATTTATACATATATATATTTTGGCACAAGCAGGGACAAATCCTACAAGTAATGTATCCAGTATGTATACTTATATGCATACACATAAACAAATTACAGTTGTAATGACAGCATTCTTATTAGAGTTGCCACTACTAGATTTTCTATGCAGTATATGCAGTGATGTTAGACTACCTACACTCTGTGATGTCATGAAAAAGCAAAGATAAAGCATGTCATAACTGAAGCCACTCGGTTGCCACAGTCTTCTTACAACTCAAGAGCATAGTAGAAAGCCTATTCTACACTCTAGAGGAAGAAAACTTTACTTTTTGCAGAGTAAGGTTTCCTGAAGTATGTGGTGTTGACTTGTGACAGATTTGAAATGTCAGCAGAAAGGTGGCTGTACCCTGATTATCAGAAAAATAGTGGAAGTGGAAATTTTTTCTTCAATCAAGGACTATGCAGACAATAAGCTTGCTCAAAAAACTCACGGGTAGCAAAAGTTTGAGAGATGCATGCTGATGTGTTAAATGAATTACTGGGAAAAAATAATTTGTATCCAGAAAAGAGTCAAGCAGTGAAGGGACAGAAATCACTCATTCTGAGAAGAGGTCACTGTACGTGGGAACTAATGCAGGTTACTGAAGGCAGAGATGGTGTGGAAGGCAAAGCCTATGCTGTAGCTCCTTCTGTTCCAGCTCTTTCATCTGGGATTTTTTTTGTATCAAAAACCTCCCCAAATGCCACCCTTCTAAACACCCAATTACAGTAAAAACTGCATTTAATGAAGCCTTATAAAAGCCTTCGTATGTGTTATCCAACACTACAGTACGTGCTCTTCACCATTAGAAACACATCAGTAAGAACAGTTAGAAATTTTGGCAATTCATTATTTTAAATATTTAATTTACTTCCAAGAATCTATGAAAATCAGTTATCATTCATTAAGGACCTTTCAGTAATTTAACAGTATGTTTAAAACTGCTTGTAAATGAAACTTAATTCCCAAAGATACCAGCAGAATACACTAATATTGGATTATATCATTGTAAGTATGGAATCCTTAGCGGCATCTTCTTGTAGGATGCAGACAGAGCTATTGGACAATATCTTGTAGCTTGTCCTCTGTAAAGAAATAGTTTCTCATGTAAGTTTTTGTGGACCCTTCTGGACTTACTATCTATTATGTAGAAACCACTGACAAGAGGGGATGAGCTTCGTTACCCCTTGGTAACAAACATTAGGGCAAGAACATCATTGAGAAACTTCCCTCCACTGACTAAGACTGACAGGGGGTCACTTTTATGGGATGAAGAACCAGAGTGTAGGAATTAATCTCTGAAGCTAACAGGAAAAGTGAAGCAGATGAATTGTACTTGGTAATGAAAATATATTAAAACATGTATTTATAAAAGATAGTCTCATCATCAGTGATGAGAATGGAGTAATACATACTCTGGAAAAATTATAACAATCAGTAAAAAGCTATCAGACAACCTGTGCCTTGCCTTGTGTGTCATTGCTAGCAAGGGGAGTAGAAGATGAATTTCTTGAGCTGAATTTGGCCTTGTATGTGGAAGGGAAATTTCCCACTTCATGAGAAATTTACTGGAGCTTTCCTTTAATGTAACTCTTGCCTTTTCCATTTCTGCAAGTATTTTGCTCTGGGGACTGAGCAGTCAGGCAGAAAACTAGTTTCTATATCACTACACAGCAGCACTGAGATGCCAGTAAGTCAGATTTTCTCAAGGATTTTATTTTTTTCCCCACTCCTTTGCAGCCTCTGTAAAGATAAATTTCTCTTCTGTTAAAGACAATATAAAATATTTAGTCTATTCTAAAACAATAAGCATTTTCCAGAGTTTTTTGGCTGTCATTTGTGCCAATCAGAGTCACTTATTCCTCAGACGGCACTTCTGTACCTTCCATCCTCTTTCTTCTTTCATTTTCTCTGTGAAATTGTTTGAAATTGCCATTTTCACTTCAAATGCAAGGAGAACAGCACAGTGCATTTAACAGCTGACATGATATGAGGTATCAACTTCTTTCCTCAGTTAAAAACATAAAAGGCCATATGCTTCTTTTGATCTCGGGGGGGGAAAGCCGAAATTCAGTGGAAATTTGATATGCAAACGACAGACAGATGTGGCCCTTACACAGTGATTTTCAAAGGGATCTAAACCTACATTCCATCTACTTTATGTAAGGAGACATAATAGTTGTTCTCAGTCGTTTGCATAGAAGAGGTATTTGTGATTCCTTTGGAACAGAACTGACAACTTCTACTTATAAGGGCAATGGGGCAACTCCCTCCTCACTTTATATCGATAAAAATGAGGAAATGCAGTTTAAAATAGGAGAAATACATCAGATAAAAATCAGTTTGTGAGAAGAATGAAATTCAGTGTTTTGAAACTTTGATTTTAAATATTGTAACTGGAACAATACTCCATATGTGTGCATTTAACTGAGTTGAGACAACATATATATTATTCACAAGCTTATGTTTTCATTTCCTCAGCTTATATCTACAAACATCTCTACTGTTTGCTTTTTCAGCTCACTGAAGACATAGCAGTGTCTTTACCCATTCCCTTTATCACCATTCAATACTGTTTGTGAATTAGTTTCTTCCCTAGCTTAAGCCTTATACAAAAGAAAACATTTCTGGCTACCTCATACAGTAACATTATCTTCAAAATTCACCTGAAAAAAAATTTTTTCTTTTTAATTCTTTGTTTCTTTTTGCCTCTGTTATTTGCTATTTATCTTTGTAACATATTACTTATCTTTGCAAAGTGTTCTGGGATACAAGCTTATGTAAGAGATTCACTGTCCAATTAAATTAAATGTATATAGAATTACATGTATCTTAGTTACTTTACAATGGGGAATATATCTCTGGCAGATTGAGTCAGACAATGGACATCTGTCAAGTTAACAGAAAGAGTCAAATTGTCAGAGTTGAGCACTGCTTCTGCATTGAAAACTCTGTACCAAATGGGCTCAATATTTTTCCCAGTATTTAGTCTCTGAAAAAGAAGGGGAAAACATAGAAAAGGAAAGGGAAATGGGGAGATGAGAAGGGAAAAAACCCATCTTCAAAACAGAAGAACACGGTCAGAATTTCTTCTCTCAAAGACAAATACAGATTTCATACTTTGCTATACCGTATGCTGGGCTGCATCAAAAGAAGTGTGGCCAGCAGGATGAGGGAGGTGATTCTGCCCCTCTGCTCTGCTCTGGTGAGACCCCACCTGGAGTACTGTGTCCAGCTCTGGAGTCCTCAGCATTAGGACATGGACCAGTTGAATTGAGTCCAGCAGAGGGCCACAAAGATGATCAGAGGGCTGGAGCACCTCTGTTATGAAGACAGGATGAGAGAGTTGGGGTTGTTCAGCCTGGAGAATGTCCTTGCTCATTGTAAAGGAGGTTGCACTACAGAATCACAGAATTGCCTAGGTTGGAAGGGACCTTTAAGATCATCCAGTCCAACCATTAAAAAAAAAAACAAACAAAAAAACCCCACCAAACAAAACACACACACCAACACTAAACCATATTCCCGAGCACTATTCCCATGTTCCAATACTGTGGTCTTAGTATCAACTGAAGTTAGTACTGTGAGTGCTGTACTATTATAGCCCTAGTCCAGGAATGAACCCTGAATCTGATAAAAAATTAATAAGAAATTCTCCTTTCTGTGAATTTTAGTCCGACTTGTAAATTACTCGTGGATTTTAAGATACATTTATTTATTTATTTATTTTTAAAAAAGGATCCAAATGAATGGATTTATCTAAATGTTATCTTCCTTGTGACTCATGAAAGTTTCTGAAGAGGAGGTTTCTGTAGCATATTCTTTTGCTTTGGCAAATCTTGGCAACCCAAAAGATTATGAAATAAGTGACAAAACAGAGAAGGTATACGGAACTCTATGTACTGCACAACAGTAAGTCAGACAAGAGAAAGATTCAATATCTGGAGAAACACTAATGGCAAAGCAAGAATTGCTATGAGGTAGGTGTTTAATAAGATTAAGACAAAATCTGTAGATTCATGGTGACTATGTACTATACTATAACATAGTATAGTACACTGTCACATAATGAATGCTTCTTAATCAATCATTTCTTTTCCCCCCTATTGTTTCACTGACAGTCTAAGAGGTATTTTGCATATATACAGCACTGTAGATATTCAGAACTTCTCAGCCTAACCTGTGGAAAGTTATCAAATGTTCTATGAAGTGGATGGGCCTCTTGATGCCTGTGCTAGGTGAAGATACAAATATTGTTTGCACATGACGTGCTCTGTCTCCAGCACAGCCTGGTTTTGGACTTAACTAATGACACTGAACTGTACCTCAGTAATATGTTCTGACATGGAGGTGATGTGACTCTGCCATTGGCAATTCAAAACAGCTACATTAAACACTACATGTACAAAATTAATAATTTTTAGCTTCAGGATTCATTGATTATGAAGCTATATGTGGCAGTATAAAAAGACATCACTCAGCTTCATATTGGAGTGATGAAGTCCTTGGAATAAATCTTTTTGCACATAATGCAACATCCTTAGCATGGGTTCATTCACTCACAGCAATTAATAATTATCTCATCATGTGTTTCTCATCATGTAACACACATATCATTATATGTCATTCCCCTCAGTCAGAACAAGAGATTTTATTTGAAATTCAGATCTCATCTATGGAAAATTTTACTGGACTATAAAGAGCCTTTTCCCAGTCAACAAAAGATACTCTAAATTCTCTTCCTTTGGAACCTAACTGAGAATCCTGGCCAGCAAATACTGGTGAGAAAAATTCAGAACAGTTTATACTTATCAGTAGGATATGCATATGCTGAATTAACACCATCTGTTTTCAACTGATATCAGACTACTTTGCAAACTTTCAGCTACGATTAAAAAAAAAAAAAAACCACCACCAAAACCCCCTCTATCTCTGAAAGAAAGAAAATATTAATCTTGTTTTACAGGGGAAAAAAAAACAACCAAACAAAAAAGGTGTGAGAAAATCATGGCTTTTTCTGCCTCTCTTTCACTACTGACTTCCTCCAAAGAATGGTAGCTGCTGAGACTCCACATGCTGAGCCACAGCCCTTGTTTATTCGCAAGAGTGAGGATTCATCTGCCCAAGTGCAGACATAACGTACAGAGCTAATCTAAGCTAGTCCTCCAGACTACTGAACTGAAAAAAAGTGCAATTTTTCTTCAGCTCACTCCAGAATCACACCTGTTCCTCTCACTTACTGTAGAACCAGCCGCATGTAACACAGATGTCACCTGTAAATGACTCAAGGCAGGGGAGGTCAGTCTCACTCCCAGCAACTGCAGCAGAATGAATTCTTGCTTTTGGCTTCTCTGTGGGATCTGTTTTGTACCAGAGTTTTAATCCTTTTTCCTGTCTTGCCACCTCTGCAATTCTTCAAAAATGACACCTCTCCTTGGCAATCAAAGGCTCTGAGCTTGGCTCAGTGATCAGGCAGTATTTATTTTATTCTGCTCTCATGATGCTTTACTTCCCTAGTCTAAGATTAAAGGTGGTAGAGTACTCAGAACCCTTTCTCTAAAATACGGTCCATGCTGGGGAAAACTGGCCATGTAACTCCTGCTGTAATGCATAGATTAGACAAACTCACCAAGTGCCCAACCACCTAATTCAGGCCTTTCTATAAGCAGCACAACTAAGCCTTCTCTTTGGCTTTTCTATTCAGCCCCAGATTCATCCATATGGCTGTGCACCTGCAGAACAGCCTGCATCAAATTTATTTCCCCCTCTTTCCATAACTGCCTTAAAATTTACCAATGCAACACATTCTATTGTAGACAAACATACTTCTTTCTCTGCTTTGGTACCATGTATAGCTTTGTAAGGCTTTTCAAGTCCTGTAAAGACAATAGCCCTTCATGGTGGTTACACAGTTGTCAAATAAAAGTATTATGCACTATTAGAATAGAACAGAAATAAAAGGCAGAACAGAAACAAAAGGTTTGTGAAACTCTCCTGGGTTGCTGATGCCCAGTTTCCATGCTTCACTCCATTTCAACAACTCACCAGCGTTCTGGTTTGCAGCAAATTCTGCATAATCCCCTCTGCCTCAGGTTGCTTTCTCCATCAGCTCCGGTTGCGAGTCCATTCCTCTCTCTCTTCCACAGTTTCCCTGTGTCTCCCTGAAACTTCCTTCTGCCGGAAACTTTTTGTTTCCACTCTCCCTCCACCCCTCTTTTTCTGAAGCACAAGAAATCCTCCTAAAACAGGCTCAGTGCTCCCAGGGAAGGAGCAATCTCTCTCTCTCCCCCCACAAGCTTTCAGGCCACCCAATCCTCTCCCTTTTTAAAGGAATGTGACTGAACCTGACAACAAACACAGAATAGATCGTCTGCCACAGATGGCTAAACTTATGAAGTGTGAAAACCACTCACAGTATGTCCAGATTTTCTATTACACTTTTTCTACAGCAAGAATGTATACTGGCCAGACCACACAAAACCCCATATTCTCATTCTTATTCTCATATAAGAATGGCATTTCCAGTTAGATATAAACCCATTTCTAAGTGACACAAGTTAAACAAAACCAAATAACCCCTGCTCCCACTCCAGACCCTGAAAGAGTCAACTTTTCAGAGAAGGCATTAATACTTGAATAAACATGTACAGAAATTTTCTATACTGATACAAACAGAACATGTTCTCATAGAAGAACAGCTTTCTATGTTGTCTGTTTAAATTTATACCTCTTTTGTTTTTTTAAACAAAATAGTCTTTTAAAATACATGAAAGACATGAAATACTTTTTTTTTTTTTTAAATTTACTTCCCCCCCCCCTCCCCCCACCTTTTCCTTGTATATTTATTCTAAAGTCTGATGATGTTATATCAGATTTAATCCATGAGGCTGGGAAAGAGAAGTGCCTCATCATTTCAGAGTATTTAAAACCAGACTGGAGATCAGCACCAGCTCTTCACCAAAGAAATCCAGCCAACGCACTCAACTCAGTCTTGATTAGTTCAACCGTGAAGAAAACAGGGAGGAAGTCTTGACTTTTAGAACAACCACCATCTTTTCTTTTTAAGTATAAATGGATATAATTTTTATACTTCATTGTTTTAGACATTATTAAATATGGTTTATATGACTAACACAGAAATCTAGATTAATTTTTAGAAAAGGAAGTGTTTCACTACTGGATAAATTCAGTCAGATGACAGCCTTGCAGGCAATGTGATATTTAATCAAACTGTGTAGGGCTGGGGAAGAAGCAGGCAGTAACCTTTAATGAATTTTCTACCTACTATTTTAATAGCAATTATACTATTTTTGAATTGTGACCTTCCTCTTCCCATTTCTGCTTACTTTGACAAGCAGTATAGGAAGATAGAAATTTGGCAAGCTTACTTTTAAACACTAATGAAGTTAAAAATACGAAAAGGTGGCAGAAAAGCAGAAGCTAGTATGAAAGATGTGCCATTTGCAGTTTCAAAACCTACATTTGTGTCAAGAAAAAAAAGAAACAGAATTTAAACCAACTGCAACTACTGTTTCGAGACACCACATAAAAATGAAAATTCTTATGTTCAGCCCTGAAATCTAGAATATACTTTCACTACAAGTACAAAAAGAAAAACATTCTTTCTTCTCCCTTATTTTCAAAACCTGTATTATTTGTGTTCCAAACCATTCTTTTCCATGAATGCCCACAGGTCAAAATAAATCTAAATAAGAAGTAGCTCTGCTTGATTACATGTATATGGACTATACCAACTACCCTAAACATGCAAGGCACTGAGAATTTTACTACAGAAGTACTGAAAATTAACAGTAAAATATGTTAAAACGAATACACACTTTGGTTGATTCTCTGTCATTTTTGTGTGCTGTTCTCACTGTTTTAAAATGTCTAGTGATACTAGTCTGAAGTTAATCTTAGAGAGCAGACCCAGAGTTTACAAATTAAAAAAAATATCAAAACTGTGAAATGTACATAATCATGCAAACGCACATTCAAGACCAGTGGCAGAGTAAGGGCTGAAAAATTAGTCCAGACCATCCAAACTGTATGGCTGTTGAATATACTAGTGACATATCAACTTCACAAAATATTAGGCTTTATGGTCATGTCATTCAATGTTGTTTGCACGAGTTGTATTCATGGAAAGTCAAATGAACGTTCAGTTTTGGGTCCCTCACTACAGTAGGTACTGGAGGTATTGAGTTACTGGAGTGTGTCAACAGAAGAGCAACAAAGCTGATTGAGGGTCTAGAGCACAAGCCCTGTGAGGAGCGTCTGAAGAAATTGGGGTTGTTTAATCTAGAGGAAAAGAGGCTGAGGGGAAACCTTATCTCTCTGCAACTACGTGAAAGGAGGTTGTAGTCAGCTGGGGGTCGGCCTCTTCTACCAAGTAACAAGCTTTAGGATGACAGAAAACAGCCTCAAGTTGCACCAGGGGAGGTTTAAATTGGATATTAGGAGAAATTTCTTCACCAAAAGGGTTGTCAAGCATTGGAACAGGCTGCCCAGGGAAGTGGTTGAGCTACCATCCCTGGAGGTATTTAAAAGCTGTATGGTAAGCTTTATTTAAAGATGGTAATCTTAAATATATCATTAAATACATACTGTATTTAAAAGATGTATAGGTGTGGTGCTGAGGGACATGATTCAGTAGTAATTTGGCAATGTTAGGTTAATGGTTGGACCTGATGATCTTAAAGGTCTTTTCCAACCAAACCGATTCTATGATTCTGTTTATGGGTTTCAAAGCAGAACAGTGTGCAAGTGTGATTTGTCAAAGATTTACTCCCTAAAGACTTAAAAACACAAAAGTGAGCAATGTTTTTTAGCTGGTGAGGATGTCAGAAGAAAATGTTGCAATACACATCTCCAACCCACCAAAGGTTTAAGAAAACAGTATTGCACAAGACAAAAGTAGTGAAGGTTTTACAGTATCAGGATAAACAAGACACAAACACTTGTTACTTAATATTTACTCAGAAAACACAGAAAAATGGCTGAGCATGAAAAGGGTTCTTCTAAATATTCACTGCACAATGCTACTAAAGCATGTCATGATCAAGAAAGAACTTCAGATAGGTTTATCAAATTCAGATGGGGATGCACCCTGATATCCCCAAGGTAAGAATCACCCTGGCAAGAGGCCTTAGCTTTTAGAAAACACTGAGTCAAAGGATGGAAATACAAGCAGCACAGACTTTAAGCAGCTGATTTCTGAAAGTCACCATGCAGTTACAGGCCATAATGGTATTTTTAATAGTACTGTAGGGGTGAGGACTGCATACCTGAAACACTAAATGCCTGGATGGCCTGGATGTCTGCCAGCATTTGATATACAAGAAAAGTTTTGGTCATTCGTTCACCTATATAAAATCTATAGGGGCAGAGTTCTTGTTTCAGTTCTTCTCATTTCTAGGTAAATCGGGGTTTGTGCCAGTCCCAAGATAATTAGCACTGAGATTTAAATGACAAACATTAAAATTATTTTTATCTTTTGCAAATTATGGATAGTTTTGGTATTTATTTAAGGCAAGCAAAAAGATATCATTGAACTGAAATATTTTGACCCTGCAACAAGTTAATGCTTAAGAGGTCTCAGGCTTATTAGCCATTAATTTATTTGCCTCTAAGCCAAGAGTGACAAAAGTTTATTGTTTAACATCAATCATGCACTGATTTTAGAGCCTTGGACAGACAACCATACAGATCATCAAGCCATCTCCCACGATGAAAATTGCTATCATTTAATTTCTAAGTCACCAAGTCAGGAACCTAAATGTTTTTCACTTCATTTTCAGATGATGATATTTATATTCATAGACCTCTGATAATTCCATAAATAAAAGGAAAGAACCTGTCTATAAATATTACAGAAATTGTACTACTTACAGAGGCAGCTCTTTGTATTTCAGATGGAAATATGAAATACTTTAATTTTTAGATCTCTCTTCTGGTATCTGAAGGTCCAGTAATCATTCTAGTACATCACTGTATGTATAGCAGACAGGAGACAGGATGGCTGAATAGTGCTGAAGATTATCTTGACTGACGAATCATTGATGGCATTTCCCTCAGCATGCATTATCTGAGCTCTCTGCATTACTGTGCAATTCCTTATCATGTTATTTGAACATCAATTTACAAATAACACTAAGTACTGAGGTAACGATGAAACATTTTCCTTTATCTGCTCTGTTTGCTTTCTGGAAAATATTAAATGAGTTCTATCTGACCATAGACAACATTTTTAATTTACACTGTGCTTCTGCCACAGTATTGATTCCTTCTTACAGCACTTTACAAATTATATATTCATGAAATATAACTACAATGCTGTAATATAATAGTAATTTCAGAGGTGTAAGATGACAAATTAGAAAATGGAATGTATATCCAATATATTTTAGCACCAAGTAACACAAGAACGTTTTTTTTTTCAAACTCTAAAAAAGGAACTCTGTCACTAGGCTCTCCTCCAAAAAGCAAACCTTGAACTCTTTGTAAGACTTAAAAAGAAGATTCTGATGAGGAGAGGGAAGGTGATGCCACTACTTTCTTACATGCTTACAGATCTGGGTCAGAGTATAAGATCAACCTGTTTCATTCAAGAGAAATTTTCTTAACACCTACCTCATGAAGCCCCAACACCAAACATTGTTCCTATGCAGCAGTTCTGAAAGAACACTCGAAAAGCACTGCACCACTTTATATATAAAGTATATGGGTCATATACATGAGGAATACACTCCATATCTTTTGAAAAAGCACGTGTTTATATGTAAAAAGTATGTGATTTTTTGTGCATAATTCTCCAGTTGACCCCAGGAAGGGTAAGCAACCTTCCTGTGTGGTTAACACTTTGGAAACATACAATATGTGAAAATGTCTGCTGCAGACTTCCTCCTATAAGATGTGGAAGAACAAGGTCAGAAAAAAACCCAGTACTCTGTCCCAACACTTTCCTTAAAGCACTGAATATTTTCTAAGATATAATAAAAATGTATATTTTCAGTTCTGTATTCAGATCAAAAAAATTAATTTTTTTTTAAGAAAATGTGTTGCTTTTAATAGGTAGCATTAAGTAACCTTTTAAAAGAAATATTATATTAGCTTTCTGGGGTTAAGCCAAGTTCTATTACAGAGGACAACCTTAGAAATTGACTGTTTCATCCTTTCTGAAAATACATGAATTGGTCACTGTAATGGAGAAACATCTGAATTAGGTGGACCTTGATCTGAAATTGTCTTGCAAATCCTGTTCTCAGAAAACTACTCTCCGACTGCTGAACTGCATGTGAAAGAAACCAAGTATCTGAAAATCTTCAACTTGTTCTTCAGTCTATTCTTTCTGTATGACCCACACAGGAGAAACTATAAAACATGGATTTCAATTTGTTCTTTTCCAGTTCTCCATTATATTTCCAAACTATGTTCAAACTCCAGATATTCTGAACTTCAGGAAAAATTATTTCCAACATATTTATTAAAAAAAGTTTTGAAGTTTAATAGTAAATTATTAGTGATACTATAACTTTCAGCAGAAAACTCACAAGTGATGACAATGATTTTCAGACAGATGATCAAGAATATGCTAGTATTTTAAAGCATTTACATGTTTCTCCCCAGTATATAATTTCCAGGTGTATTGAATATACCAAGGTATAATGAAATTTAAATATACTGTATTTCAAATTTCTATGCTTTGTGAGCAGGAAACCTTTCCTGTTCCATCTTGTTTCTTAATTTAATGCTCAACCGGTCTCTGTCTAATGTAACGTATCAATACAGGTAAGATACATGTCAAAGTAAGTTACTAGAGAAAGATAAAACCAGCATCACAGCTCTGATGCAAACTGAGACTTCTACAGTCAGCTATTCTATTAATATCTCTAGTTCAATACACACATTCAAAGCTATTCTATGTATCGAACTCCTTTGAAGCAAATGGAGCTGATTATCACCGTCTGTCACTTCCCACCACTTACTTCATTGACTATTCCCAATACTTCCAGAACAAGTCAGACAATTGGAAATTCTTCTCCATTAATAAAGCGTTTTTTATTTTCCTGAAAATATTTCCAGTAGGATCAGAAGTAAAGGAAAAAGCAACCCATGCCTGTTTGTTTTGGGCTTTTTTAAAAAAATATGGATGGGAAAAAACGTGTTTCAGGAGGATCACTATTTTTTCAGCTTGCCAGCTGCCAGGGCCTCATTTTCACTTTCTCCCTGAAGGCAGCTGGCAAACTATCACTTTTTCCTCCCTCCCTTACAGTATAAATATTCATTCTTTTTTTCCTGTGCAAACTTGAAGTTCTCCAATGTAAAATTCAGATTTAAAGGATATTTTCTAATAGAACATTTCCAGTGGAACTAGCTACTTTAATCATTTAAATGAACAGCCTTCCTCCCTGTTCCCCAAACTCCATCTTTTATAACATTTTTTCTAACAAACAGGACTGGGAAATTTGGGTTTAAAGAGAGCGCAAAAAAGCCTCTACATATTGGAAACAGTGGAATAATCAGTTCAGAGTAAAAAAAAAATCATTCTAATATCTTCAAAGCATGATTCACATCTCACTGAATTAACAGACTGTACCATTAACTTCAGATAATTTTATATGAGCTATCTAGTTAATGTTCTACAATAATCCCTGAGATATAAACCCAAGCATCCACGGCTTTAAAAGTCAGTGGAAATACTCAGCTCCAAATTTAAGCCATCATAATAGCTCACAAATGCAATGCTGATTTAAAGTATTTCCCTCTCTCCTACTAGTCCACTTTCTGCTTCTCTTTCTGCATCCTCAGTACACTAGAATAAGCTGGTAAACTGGAGCAGACACAATTTTGCTGCTGAAATTAGTATGTAGATTAATGGGGGAGTAAGTCTAGTATTGCTAAGAAACTGTTAATGTGCATTATCTTGCATAAAGTGCAACATTAATATGACTTATAGTTGTTTAACTTTAAAGACAGTTTACATTTTTTTACTAATTGAGTTCTATCAAGAGCTGGACACCTCTCTGTTTTCATGGGCCTATGTCTCTTCTCCTTTACCCACATTTAATTTTAATCCATCATCTTTGGACGTTTCTTTCTGAGCTTGACCCATTTGATGGCAGTTCTCTGTGCTTCTTTTCTGCTAACTTTCCCCCCTATTGGTAGCTAAGGTGGCAATTTGGCTGGAGTGAATATTAATGAACCAAAAGATTCATGAAGCCAGCAATCATGCTTGAAAGTAATGACACCATAGTGTCATTTTCACCACAGTGAAAGTACAGAAGAAACACAAAAAGGAGAAAAGAATAAATTAGTAAATGACAGGAAAAAAGAATGGAGAGAAGAAGGACGAACAAAAATTGGAAGAATGGATGGAGAGGTTAAACAGGCTGAACAAAACAGGAACATTTACATATCCAGTGTGAACTGGATGTGAATGACTGGGGAAGTAATAACAAATAAAACCAGAAATTATAATTTTCTTCTTTGTTTATTTTCTACCTTTTACTTAGCCTTCTACAATAAGCACACAAAACAGAAAAAAAAACCCAACCCTGTTATCAATTTTTATTATTTTCCTTTTCTTTCCTTCATTTATATCTTAATCATTTATCCTAAATTCCACCTGTCTTAAAACTGATATTAAATTAATGAAATGTATGATATCTTCTAACAAGCGTTGCTTCCCTTTTCCTTGGTATTTATGGATTATAAACAAAATTTGCTATTTCAACAAGATTTGAAAGACAGATCTTAATATAAACATGAAATTATTTGCTTAAACATACTATAAGCAGTCAATAATAAGCAATAATGGAAAACATTAATATTTCCTCAAGACCAAAGGTCATACACCTCAAGAATCTTGAAGAATTTCTAAAACAAAGTAGAAATAGGATTAAAAACCATTCTAGTCTCAGATTCATTCTTCTGCAAGAAAATCTATAGCTATTTTAATACAGTTATTTTTTTAATATTATTTTTTTAAAAATCTTCTAAAATATAGGAAGATTCCAACACTGAGATTCTAAGAATCATATTCAAAGAAATTCCAAAATTAAAACACATTAATGAGAGCCAAATTGAATTTGGGATGGTGCTGCATCTTAGAGGTGTTTTGGCAGTGCTCCATCGTCATCCTTGATTTGTAGCTTCTTTATTTTGTACAAAAGCTGAAAATACTTTTTATGTCATATTTTTTGAAAGAAATCCCTCATAGAAATGCTTTACAGAATACTCTTGCTGGACTTTGTGGATTTTTTATTTCCAAGCCCCGTTCTCCATAATATGGGGATTAAAGCAGTGTTTTCTATTCTCTCAGGTAAAAATCTCAAATAGATTTTTAATAGATTTTCTCTGTAATGATGACAGACAGTGAGGACTTAGTATCTCAGAATATATATATATCCTTTATGCATTATGCCTATAAACAGACACTAGTTTTTATTATGAAAGGACGGTTTTCTCAAAACTTCAGTGCATTAAAAAAAAAAAAATCCAGAAATTTCTCAAATTACTCTAACCTAATTACTGGGTTTGGGAGCTTAATAGGGGGAATAGGCTAGTGTTTCCTGAATTGTTCTGTGTATTTCTTTATAAATCTACATAGGAAGTGCTTGAGGAAACATAATTTGCTTCTGAAGTGAAGCAGTACAGCAGTCTGAGTGTCACTGCACTCGAGTTAATGAGAACAACAATGCTAACTAGAAGAGCAGGACTCAGATGGGAGAGGTTACCATACTCTTCCCATCCTGTTTTATATCCATCCAAAGCATTAAAAGCCTTGGCTAGAGAGCATATTGTAGAACCAGTAAGATGGACATGGCTTGAAAAGAGTGGATGTTCTATGAAGAGAAGCTAAGGGAACTGGGCTTCTTGAACTTGAAAAAACAGCTAATTGCCATCTTCAGCTCTCAAATGCAGCACTACTGAAAAGCCAGACTCAGACTTTAAGACATGCACAGCAAAGGACAAAAGGCACAAATTGCAGAAGAATTAAATATTCTTCAACACAGAAATCCAGAACAGGATGCACAGAGAAAAGGTGAAACCTCCATCCTTGGAGATTATTAAATTCAACTGGACAAGACCTCTAGTCATCTTTTCACCTCTGGTAACTGCTAGATGTCTAAATCAAGTAGCTACCCAGATTTAGAGAAACCAGAACTGTTACTTCTCCAGCATTCAATCCTCTTCCAGGCCTTCCTCCGTACTAGTTATTTAATTTCAAACCCTGCCTTTAATTTTGTTAATCATTAGCCCATTTAGCCTGTTTGGCATTTATGATCCTACACCAGGGAAAGGACTTGTCAGGCAGTGTAAGAGCACCAGCATGCTCAATGCTTGAGCTGGATTTGGCATTAGCAAACAGCTTGGAAAGTGAGTAAGGTGAGATAATAAAAGCTGTATTTTGATAGGAATCACTTTGATTGGATGAGAAAAGGTGTCAGAGGGAGACCGTCTGGGAAACAGAAGTAGGGTTTAGGAAGGAGATTAGAGAGAAGATCTGTACAGATGGAGAATGTGAACAGAAATTGAACCAAGATCTGAATTCAGTCTGTACAAAATGCAAGAAATGCTGGAGGAGGAGAGCCAAAAGGCAGGCTTCCTCTGTAGTCTCATATGGAGAGTTTCACAGAGATGTCAGCCATATCCTGTGACAATGTTTCAGGCTTACCTCTGTATTTGGAGTTTCTAAATGGCTGACTTAAGCATCACAGCACTGAGCAAACTGGCTGCTCTTAAATCCTGTCTCATAATTTCATTCTAAGTGCAGAGACTGGAAGCACTTACCATACCATTATGCGTCCCACCCCCTGAGCTGAAAATTGCAGCATGCAAATGACTTTTTTGAGTTTCCAAAAAAGTTTACCAGTGTTCAACTCCTTCTTGGTAACAGAACTGGAAATTATCTGAAGAAATTGAACTAAGAACATAGGCACAAAAGAAAAACTAGCTTGGTCTCTCCAGGTCAGATTTAAAAACTGTTTACAGGATATTTTCTGAAAGTCTGAATTGATGTCAACAAAGACAATCTTGTTTTGTAAATAAAAGCTTTGTCTGCACAATGATGCCCACTTGTCAGCAGCCATTCACTTTAAAAGTGTGCTGGGAAAAACTGGAAACTATCAGTAAGAGGTTGGTATTTTTTTAAATCCTAACTGTAACTGCATCACAACTTGCGTTGTGCAGAACTGAGAAAAGGAAACTAGTACATAAGTAAATAATCCACTTTTTTTTTAATGAGATAAAAAGCAGGAAATAAGAGCTCAGAAGACTCAGAAGACAGGCTTTTTGATAGACCATGGGATTCACATGACCAAAAGCAGTCTCTGCCATCTAGAATCAATTTGTAGTCAAGAGAGAAACTAGTAGGATTAATCATATTTTAAAGTACAAATATAAAACAAGTAGATAAACTCATCTTCCCTTGGAATATTTCTGCCTGTACACTAGAACAGGAATCTACAGTGACCAGGTCAGGTGTGATTTTACATCACCAATATCTAACATTAAACGTGGTCATTCTATTCCTTCACATCTTAACTAGGTAGCCTGTGTCCTTGTGTCAGTCAAGGAAGATGCTAGATCTTTAGGCATCTGAAGAGAAATGTAAAGGGAGGTAACTAAAATTGGGGATAAATACCACATCAGCTAAGGGACAGAATCGTAGAATCATAGAAGGAGCAAGACAGATGACATTTAGGCTATTTGATTATGGACCTATTTTCTTTGTCTCAGCTTCCCATCTTTTCAATGAAGACTGTATCACTGAGGTCATTCAGGTTATAGAAAGAGCCCTATACGGTCTGAGTGGTTAGTTTACTTGAGCAGTCTGTGAGAAATGCTTTATCAGCAGACATTGACAGTAACGATGTGGATGACAATGTGTAAGAAAAGCCATGAATACTAAAGAAAGTAGCATTTAATTTTAGAATTCAAGTTTTAAATATAATGGTATTACTCACACTGCTCAAGATATTCTTGACTGGGAAGAGAAATCAAACATATCATCATGTAGGTACTTTATATTATTCCCAATAATCAGACATAGCATCTATTAATAGATAACATCTGTTAATAACATTGTTATTCCCAATAATCAGACTAACATATATTGATATTCCAGGCCACAAACTAAAATAATCTATTTCCTGCCTCCACTGGATGTGAAGAGTGGTTAGTAGCTCTCATATTTACAATACTTTTTAACACAGAGAAAAACTGTTACCTTGTCCAGCTTTGGTCTTCCATCTAGATTAACATGGCCAGATCCTTCAGCCTTTCAATCAATGTACTGTCTAGATATTTTATACTTGGTCTTTTGCTTAACTTTGAAGTTTTAGAGCCTTTCTAACTCTTAAGTGGCACTGCCTGAAACTGCAGTATTACAGCTGAAATCTCACCATCCAGAGTAGTGTAGAACAATTACAACATCGGATTACACATCACAAGTTGTCAGCGTTTCCAAAGAACACCATTGCCTTTCATGCAAACACTTCATACTTTTAAGTCGCATTAAGTCAGAACTTTTGCTACTATACTTGAACGTTTTCAGTACTGCTATTGCCTAAACAGCTATATTTTGTATTTTCAGTATGTGTATCATTACTGAATTTCATTTTGGAACATTGCTTTGAATTGCAATTCTGCTTTCCAAAGTAATTGTGTTTCCTATATTGATCTGCAAATGCTGTATGAGTGCTTTCTCCATACACTAAATTGCAATTTAATTATTAAAGACTCAAGAACCTTTGTTTGACCCTCTTAAAACTGCCTTTCACTTTGACAGTGACCAATTTGACCAAAGATATCTACTTTCAGTTGGCAAAAGGAAAGTAAATGTCCATTAAAAAATAGTAATTGCAAAAATGTTAGTTTATTGATAAATAATGTTGTGCTGGAGAAAGAATATGAAAAAGTGTAGTAGAAGGGACTATTTTCCTCAGCATTTTATACTAAAATTTGATTTTGCAGCATCAATATGTAAACCCATATGCCTACACCTAGTTGAACTTGCAACTGTACATAGTTACTCATCATAACAAATTATTTTTAATATGAAATCACTGACTCAGAAAACCAATGCCTGTATAGAAGGATTTTGAGAATCAGAACCATGGTAAAGTTAGTTCTAATATAGAGAAGCATTATTAATTTAAAAAAAAAAAGACACCAACAAACTGTTAGGTTTTATTAGCCCACATCAGAATTTGAAACACTGATAGCACAAGAGAACTTGGCCGAGCCAGTATTTCTAGAGATAAAAAGTAAAAATTCAGACCTCTGGTAGATAATTTCTGAAGTTAATTCAGTGATAAGTATTAACCACACACATATAGCCAAAGATTATTGCCTATCTTCATTTCATCCTTTTTTTAACCTTTACTTTTTGAGGTGATCATATGGGGTACAACCAGCCCTGCAGATATTTTTTATAGTTTTATTTAGGGGAAAATGTTGAGCTTTGAAATTTTTAGTAGTTCATATGCTAAAAATAAATTAGTCTTCAGGGACAAGTATGTCCCTGGAGAAAATACTCTCAGGTATCAGAATTTTTAATGGAGATGTACTCCTTAAAACTCTAAGGAATTGATTGCAAAGAATAATTAACTCAATACAGCATACTGTGACCTGCTTCTTAAAAAAAAAAAAAAGGAAGAATTTTGACGCGCCAATTTAACACCCAGAGGCCTCATATGCAGAGGAAATGTAACCACTCACACAGTGGAGAACATACAGAACATATTTTTACTGTTCTGAATATTTTGTTGTATTTAATCATATCTGATCATAAGTTTCGGATATACTGTGCTTCTGGGGTTTTTTTTTTAGTAATCTTCATATAGGACATATGAGCTATCACAGGATTTTGCTAGTCTTGAATCACTTCCAAGCAACATTTAATCACATTTGTCCGATCAAGACAATATTTTACAAACTTAAAAATATTTTAATAAAATTATGGGAAAAATGTTGGAATCAAAGCTTGCATTTTGTTATGAGATGAAGCTTGGACTTTGACAAGACAAATTTTTTTCTCTAGTTAGTGCACATTGCTACAGTTTGCAGGGCATTTTTCATGCACACAGAGTAGATTCCTTCTGGAGGAAACTAAATAGGAAGCTCTGTCCCAAGCGTATCTCAAATGTGCTCAAATCCCAGTAGGGAAAACCAGTCCAAATGAATGACTGGCTCCATTTGGACATCACCATAGTATACTCACAGATACTTTAGAATCAACTACCTTTATTCATCTTTCTGCTTTTATTGTAACGAACAACTTGCTAAAAAAAGCACATTCAGTGCTTCCTTTCTAGGGAAGATTTGATAGACACTGGTCTTCTGCTTCTTTTGGAGAATGTATGATTATTTGCTCAGTAGAACATGGTTTTCCTGTGTTTCACTCATAGCTGCTCATAAAAGAGTAGACAGAGTACAATGCCAGAAACCAAACTTATCAGCAGAATATGCAAAATAAACCCTTTTTTGAGTTCAGTCACTACACTAGTAGAAATATCACTCTCCTACTGTTTATTCAGACTAACTGCAGTAATTCATGGCTTGGTAGGAGACTGGCGTGGTTTGGGTGGGGTTGGATAATGACAAGACAACAGATGCTCTCACCTACCTCTCACTCTAAGAAGAGGAATAAGAAAGATAAAAAGACTTATGAGTTTAAAAAGCAACCAAGCTACCTTAATGAAATATTAATAATAAAATAAAAATAATAAAAAAAGAAATATATATATACAAAACCAGATCAAGATCCCAGGGAGGTGTCACCTGCAGACAGAGGGAAAGCTCCAGACTGGACTCAGTTGAGGAATGGGAACTGGGTTCCAGAACACTCTGATGGAGATCAAAGTTGGCCAAACTCACAGATCCCTCCTCATTAAAGAAGAGCCATCAAAGAGGATCCAACCTGATCCCTTTGATCCCTCAGCCTTTATAGTGAGCCCAGCAGACAGGATGGAACACCTTATTGGTCACTTTGGGTCACCTGACCTGTCCACGCCTCCCCAGAAGGGCAAACCATTCATGGGGTAAACAACCAGTCTGCTGTCCCTGGTTGCCATGGCAACAGGTATAAGCAAGAGCCTCTTTCATTGACCAGAAAACTGGCTCTGCTTATCCCCAAACTAGGACAGAGATGAAATTCTGAGGCAAAACACAGCTGAAGTAGGCCAAAACTTGCTGGTTGGTATCTACCCTTCTGATATTCTTCCATGCCTGCTTGGTTCTGCTGTATACATTTATATGCTGTATTTATTACTTTAAAGCAGGGAAGGAGTGCTGGCCTCTCTCCACACCTGAAACTCAAAGTACTCCTAAAATGGATAATCAAGTCAGCTGGAAATGGGTGGAAAGATATTATTGTATCTTCATTCTTCTTTGTCTTTTATGGAAGACAAAAGAGTGAGGAATGGGTTTTGTGGCCAGTGGCCTTTTTAAAATGTGTATATGAAAGCTGGATTAAAAGAAGATGGATAAGCTGACAGCAGGCAAGACAAGGTCCAAGCGACAGAAAACCTATGCTCTTTATCAAGTCTGCCATAAATCTCTTGCTCTGTAAAAGATTGTTATGGATCCCATTTGCAAAGCAAAAGAGGGAATACCATAATCATTTTCTATTATGCATGAATGTCCCTTGGTTGAGTAAAGAAGGGGTGAAAGCAACTAATTGTAAAACTATCAGGCAAGATAGACTGACCCAGTTAACTGTGCTTTAGAAAATAATGTTTATATGATACGTTGACCAAATGTGGGGTAGTCTTTCTGTTTTGAAGATCTGAAATATGGAAAAAAGATACCTCATTTGAGTCACATAAATGATAAAGGATTTCAAATACAGCACAGGATGCAGTAGCTTGAAATGTTGACAGGACTCTAAAATTATAAATTTCAGACCATTAGTAGAAAAAGTACTCTTAAATTTAGCTAAAACCACATAGTTAAATAAGAAGATAGGTAAGTTCTATTTTACTATTTACTCAAGGATAAGATTGTCTAGAATTGTTTCTAGATGTGAGTAAGATCCTCTTTTCAACTCAGTTTCAAGTGTTTGAAATGCACAAAAAAGTGTGTGATTTGATATTCAAGCACAAAAGGAACTCAGTGAGTACATCCACACCTCCTCTGAATTTCTGGCCTGAATTAAATCTCAAAATAAGATCTCCTGTCCATAAGCAATGAACCAGCCTCATTTGCAGTGGTAGGGGACTCTTTAGGTATGCAGGAACCTGTGTGCCTAATCAGACCTTGTGTCTTAAATTATTGCTAATTGTGTTGACATACTGTCAGGCAGATCCAGATAAGCAGTTCACAAGGTTCGTGCAAACCATATGAACAAATCAGGCTGCTCCCAGACCATTCTTTAAGACTAGTGTTTGCATGGCCAAAATGCAGGACCAGTTGTCACCAGTGCCTGAAAAAGAGTTTAATTAAAGCCCACAAATGTCACTTAGAAGCAAAGGAGAAAACACCTTTGGGCTTTATATCTAGATTGCTCTAACATACTGCAAAGATGGTTCCTCACTCAACATCTATCTGTACCTAAACCCAAATAGCAGCTGTTTCTGCAAGAGATAATAACTTCCTTTTATTCAAATGTAAAATTTACAGAAAACAAAATGTTATTCCTTTTTTTCTGGATTGAATCATGAGACCAAAATGGAAAACTAAAGTCACTGAATTAAGCCCTTTGCCATGCAACCTCAGCCCACAAAACACTTCTGAATATTTTAGAGTAACTATAAGACCTAAAACAAAGTACCACCTCAACTCCTTTTATCTGGAATTATGCCCAGATAACAAGAAACCAAAGGAAAGATCAATGTCCTGTGCTCCAACAATAGCAGAAATCTATTACCTGAGATTCTGGCATGACAATAAGAAATGAACCTACTCCCTGCTTCTGAAGAAGAATAGAAATATACACATAGAAATACAAATACAAAAAAAGTACAAATAGAAACACTCAACCTCCAACCACGTAATTATCCCAGCTCTTTGTTTCTATTCATTAGCCAAGCAGAACATTCCCTGCTGAAACCAGACCTTGCCTGTCTGGTGATCAGCTTAGTCCTGAATAAGCAAACAAAACATCATGGATACGATATATGGAATGTTGTAATTCTACAGGGAGCAACTACCCTGTTTGCCCTCTTCAGTGCTCGGATGTACAAGACATCTGACACACCAAGGGACAGCCCAAATCACTGAAGTCCTAACCTTCAGTTTTAAAGTTGAAAATTTAGAATATGATAGAAGATAAGATACAGAATAATGCCCTTTGTTTTCATTACTTTTAAATTTATGCTCTTTAAAGAAATTTACACTTTTAAAATCTGTATAAAATCAAAACAATATTTACTACAGCAATAGATCAAGTCCTGCAATTCTTACCTAAGTAAAGACACAATCTTTGGGATTTTGCTTGAAATCATTATCTTTTTTTACTATAGTATAGAGATTTGAATTATATTTACCTTACAAGTACAGCAACTCACATCAGATAAAATTTTCAAGAAAAGTCTCTGTTAACTCTCTTAATAAACAGATTGATAGAATTTGTTCTAAGTGTTGAAGCTTAAATGTACAGTTTCTACCCTGAAGCTGGCAGGCTGTTGACAGATGTGTCTTTGTATTAGTTTCACGAATACAAACACTTCTGCTGAGTCTTTATGCACTGCTTAGCTGTGGATGTTGTATGTGTATGACAGTTCATACACAAGATCTTCTGCAATTTGCTTCAGTTTAGTTGAGCAGGCATTTTGCATCCAAAGGCTAAAGGAAGACAACTTCCATCTTTCATTACACATAAGCAACGTGTACAAGTGACAAAGTTGACTGACTGGCATGTGACTTGATTCTGTGGTGCTATTTCTTTATTAAAATAGACATGTACTCACAATTTTTGTCGCTACTGAATGGACGAATGTCAATCTCCACTTCCAAATTCTACTAACACTTCCCAGTGCCCACATAGAAACCACTGCTATGGCTTTGCACTCCATGGAATCTGCTGCAGGGCACTCTATCAAAGTCATTGCTGACCTCATGGCCACTGGGAGCTCAAGTGGCACAAAACAGGAAAATTAGCTATCTTTGCAAAGCATGAATTTCAGATGGGTGGCTTCCGCAATTTTTTTCAGTTTTTTTCAGTTGTGCCAACCAGTAGCTCACAATTTTATCTTGGCATAGCTACACTTGATTACTAATATATATCACAGAAATGTACAGCACATAAGAACTACCAAAGGTAATATAATAGAAAGCAATTACTTTAGATTAATAGGAAACTGCCACCTATGTTCATTCAAGTGTTCATATAGAGGTAAGGACTACGATAGATAGTAAATAAAAATGCAATGTAAACATATAACTTGCTATCTGAAAATTAAATGTGCCATCACTGGAAGCAATATTATCTGGATGCTTATTATGTGATTAGCTACCAAGTTACTTTTCTGCCTTTCACTTATGCTAGATTAGATAAAGCATTGTAATAATTTCCTATAAAAGGTGCATTAAAGAATAAAATTATATTTAAAGCAGCAGTTCTAAAACAGAGATAATTTTATCATCTTAGTCATAGTCTCTATAATCTTTTTCTTGAAATGTTGTAATAAATAATATTTTTCAATGGAAGAATTACATGAATGATAAAATTGCATTGCCTGAAGGACAAGGTATCTTTTCATTGCAATCCTTAGAGAGACACCCATTTTATTCTTACCCTTTTAGTCCCAATGATTGCATAAGAATCAACTTTTTTGATAAACTGTCATAAAAGAAGTTTCTTAAACATATACAGGAACACCTGAACACCCTTTTCATTGGCAAGGTTTATAAATGCAGTCAAAGACATAACCCTGAAACAAGAACTATTAAAAAAGTGATGGGATATTCATCCATGCAAAAAATATTCATATACACACTCCATTTCCTAAGGTAGTGAAAGATCAATATTTCATTTTCACTTTATTCTTTTATGTTCAGCTCCAGTAAATTTTCTTTTCCAGAGTGCGCCATTTCACAAGTTCTTCTGCACTGAACTTCATTGTTTGAATGACATAACTGTCATTCTTTTCTTCTTTTCCCTTTTTATAACTGGGCAATTAGGAACTCTCCAGTCAGGAGGCACAAAAGTGTACACAGAGAATTAACAGACACAGGCCTCATCTGTTGTGGTTGCTGTACAAACACAGAATGAAAAAGTAGTCCCAGTGACAAAGATATTTTCAAGTTGAGGAAAGATCTTGCTTTCACATTTAGCAGGATAATGCAAAAGTGATCCTGTATTTAAACAAAAGTCTAACAACATATTGCTGTAACAGCACAGTTCTGCAGTTGAAAAAGTGTCAGCAAGGTGTATACTTTGTCAGCTGTGACTGTGTGTCGGGAGGAATAAAGGGTACAAAAAAGAAGAAATCACTGTCTACTCTTTCCTGTGCTTCTAAGAAGTTACAATACTAAAACCAGGTTCTCAGCTGGTATAAACAAACATGGACATACTGGAGAGAATACTGTAAGTCTCATGGAAACTAGGATATCATTTAGGTCTTACATCACAAATCCCTCCTTCCTAACATAACTGTACTGAGTAATTGAGATCTGAAACTGCAAAAGCAATTTATGCCCATATTTCCAGATGCTGATGAGGTTATTAGATTTCTTTCTGTGTCAATCTATTTTCTTTTTTGTCATATATCTCTTTTCGTCGTATAAATTTCATGTACCTGATCCAATCCTAAAATAACCGAACCTCAGATTAACAAACTTAATTAATAGAACTCTATCAAAAAGAGAGGGTGTAACAGGCTTAATAGGTAACATAACATCAGAGCTGAAAGCAGCCATGATCATTATGGGAGCTTTACAGAGCAGCTTCCTGGCCATATACCACATGACACAGTTAGTGCAGTCCATTTCACATCCATGGAAGTATTTTACTTTCCTTGCACTTGTTTATTTGCACCCCATGTTCCATACAAAATGTCCACCTCATTTATTATAGACTGTAAGTACTTTGAGACATGGGCTATTTGCTCCTTGATGGTTACATGCTAATAAGAACAATATAGCTGATTACTGATATAGCTGATTTGGGCTCAAGGCAAAATAGTAAAAACATATGGGTAAAAAAGTAAACAATGATGATGTACAAGCCCTTTGTTTCCATGTCTCATTAATGAATACTGTATGTGTTCAAACTCTACTGTAAAATCCTTTAAAAAATCATCTGTTCATAGAATTTATCATCCATTTTACAAAGTATACAATTTGTATCAAGATATATGTATCTATGAAATAAGTGAAGTGAATACTTGGTCCTCTGTAATAGTTTCACTACACTAACAGTTATTTTGCAATATTATACCTACTCTGCAATATCTAGTAGAACCCAACACTTTTCAAGTCATGAGCAATGTTCTTCAAGATGCTGTTTCAAACCCTCTAAGTGAAACCATAGTGTTCAAGCTACAGCTTCCCCCACTGTGCTAATCCTTCATTAAAGAACAATATTAATATGGAGGGACAATGCTATGACTACAGTTTTCCCTTCAAACTTCCAAGTACTATTTTCCAAGCAGTAGCAGTGTAGGAAGCATTTAATATCCGTACAAATATGTAAAGCTGCAGAAACTGCTTACAGTGCGAGCCTTGAAGGGTATAACCAAATAATCCTGCATTTGAAAGCCACCGCAAATTACCAAATATAAGAGAACAAAACTTCATTTTTCTATGCAAGCTGTACTAAACACTTGTATATTCACAAATAACATAAAAGATAAAAGCTGCTGAAAAACTCAAATGGCAACTCTTCTAGAGCTCTCACAAACAAGACACTGACCCTGCAACTGGCAGAAGGGAATGGACTTGGACAACAGGACAGTCAAGCACATGTTAAATTATGAAGGTATTTTTTTCCTCACCAAGACTTCTTCCTATTACTCCTAATTAATGGACTGATTCACAAATCAGAAATATTACTTCTCAAGGAAAAAAGATACTGCAGAAATGGAAAACTTTAATCTTGAGGATGTCAGCCTTATTCAAAATTGCCTCCTCTGACCCCATAAGAAACAGCCCTCAATACTCACATAACTTCTTGATAATCCTCCTTATCCAAAATAAATTAACAATAAATTTGTAATACGAGACCTTTTGGTCTGGAAGACATAAAAGATATACAAATCGGGACACAATAGTACCCACAGAATTAAAAATGGCCAAGAAACCTCATGAGGGTCAAAAAGGACAACTAGCTAAGATAATTATAAATCTGGCATGAGCTGCCTTTCAGAAGGCACATGCAGTGATTTCAAGGTAAATGCACTACAGACCATGCCACAAGAGCTGGGTGTTGTATGATTGGACAGAAAATGCTTTTCATTTTCTGAAGAACTTGCAGTAACCATATTATTGGAAATTAATTGCCATGTAAACATAAATTGCCTTCAAAATTCTGAACAAGAATTTGTTGTATTTTTCTCTGAATTTCAGTAGGACTGTAGTATGAATTTCTCTATTTGCCGGCAAAAGCAATGAAGCAAATCATCATTGCTTCAGACAGTAGACATTCCTTGGGACTTGTCAGCAAGTTGTGCAAGAAAACTACATACAGGTACTGCAAATGAGTGTGTCAGCCCTCATGTTCTACTGGTAGTGGCAGAGTTACATATTACAAAAAAAAAAAAAAAAAGAAAGCAAATACTTCTTACCATGAAACCCTCAGTGTACTGAAACTGAGCTCTGGAACTGTCTTCTGCTGTGGGACTCAGGGGCTTAGGATCAGACATAGAGCGTTGCATCATCTTTGCTGCCTTTGGGCTTGATGGAGGAACCTTGCCAATGTCAGCATGCAGCATCTTCTGAGGGCTGATGTCATCAGTGATGGGTTTTTCATAGGGTACAAATGCTGACTCTATAACTTTGCTTGGTGAAACAGGTGAAATGGGTGAATAGAGAACTTTGGGAGATTTGGGAGGGGAAGGGACTACCTGCAGTGTGGAGTCTGGACGAAGGTGGGATGAGTATCCTATCTCTAATGGTGTTGGGCGTTTTTTATCTTTCTGGGGAGATGAAGCTGACAGATATTGGGGACTTTGACTATCTGACTCTGTCTCTGTTTGACATCCCAAACTTTCTCCTTTATATGTCTTTTCTGGAGCTGAAATGTGCTTTATGATTTCAACCTTAGCATCCAATCGGGCCCTGATTGAAGGTGTTCTTATTGTTCCTACAGGTTCTGTTTGTACTGAAATCTCTGCCACTGTCTGAACTGCAATACTAGATACTTTGGAGAATTGTTTAGCTTTGTCTGCCTCAGTGGTACTCTCACTGTATTTCCCTACACGAGGCTTCCTTCTGGATCTGCTAGAAAGATCCCATTCATCTTGATCTTCATCATCTGTCTGTACACTGGTATCAACACTTTTCTTAGTTCTCCGTCTCCTGTTTGTGTAACCTCTGTCTGCTCCGTCTTCATCATCAGTTTGCACTCCACTGTCCACAATCTTTTTGAAGCACCGGGGCTCTTCTTCCAGGGTCTCCTCAAGCTCCTCATATGGACCACGTAGTTTTGGCATGGAACTTCTCTTTTTCAATTGTTTCTCTTCTCTAACATCAATATCTTTAAGAGACATTTCTGAAACAGAGCTTAGAATGCCAGACCTTGGTATGTATTGGGTAATGCCATCAGATTGAACTGTATACCATGTTTGGCTTTGTGGAATTTCAATACCCAGCACTCCTGAAGCTGTAGTGGTTGCATCATCAGTAGGCCAAAACTGGCCATTTTCTGCGGTTGCATACTGTCCTTCCAAAAGTGTTTGATCTGTGGTAGTTTGTGGCGAGCCAGTTCCTGAAGGGTCATAACCGTACTGATATATTTGACGAATTTTTTGCTCCTCTAACTGTTGGTGGAGCTGCTGTTGAAGGTGTTGGAATTGTTCAAGCTGCAACTGCTGCTGGGCTAATGTCTCTTGCCTCATCATAAACTGAGCTTGTCGTTCCTCCTCTTGCTGAAACAAGAGGTGATGTTTCATGGATTGCAACTCCTCAAGCTTTTTTTGCACCATAAACTTTTCTTGTTCCCTAAACCTTTGAATTTCCTGGCGTTCCCATTCCAGCTCTTCTGCAAAGCGTTGTTGCTTAATTTTCTCAAGCTCAAGAAGTTCGCGCTCCAAATCAAGCTGCTGCTGTTTGCCTTCTTCAGGGGCAATGAGAAGGGCAACCTCATCTTCAATTACATCTGTATAAACTTCAGATGCTGTAGTTAGAGCAGGTATCAAGTTGGTTGGCTCAGTGGTAATAGTTTCTAAAGTAAGAGGTGGTAACCCTGTCTCCATATCAATGGCAGTAATTGCACTATCCTTTTCAGCTGCCATTGTTGTCAAGAAACTGTATGATCTTGGGAGTGGTTGATTCTGTTGCAAAGTTGATAAAGAGGGCACTGAGTCAATTGTTTGGAGAGTAGGTAAATCTCTGACAGTTGTACTGAAAATAGAACCAGGTTGTGTAGTGATGGCAAATGTGGATGGGATTGGAGTTGCTACTGAAGAATAAACAACACCATTGGATGATCTTAAAACACTTCCAACACCAAACTGGGAACCCAGAGATGATACCATTCTTGCTTGGGAATACTGTGGTGTACTGAGCCCGATGCCAGAAATCACCTGCCGAGTCTCTGGATAAGGACCAGTGGTCTTGCTTGAGTAATCCATAACCTCACCTGAAATTACAGGGCAAAGTTACAGTCCAGTCCCACAACAGAATGCTGCTTTGCGGATTCTGAAAGTTATCCCGTCTTGATGAATTAAATGGGAAGGGGAAACTGCATGCAAATCTTCAGGTTAATGATCTACTTTAGATGTGAAGGAAACAGCATTTCTGAACATGCAGGCACATGCAGGCACCTCTGTGCAAAACACATATGTAAAATGAAGAAATAAAAAACATGTGTAATCCAGAATAATTTGTCACACTGTCCAAAAGAAAACAAAACAACAGAAGGAGGGGAAAAATAATAAAAAAAAAATCATCCTGAAATGAGGTGAGGAACATCAAAATTATATTTCAAAGAAAGATCTGCAGCTGTGTCATACTGACCTGTAGTAACTCTTCCAGAAGTAAGATCTACTGCTGCATCAGTTGCCCCAACTCGATAATCAAAACTATTCTTGCTTTTGTATGCAAACAGTCCAGCTTCTGATAAATTTGTGTCAGACATAGATGGTTTCATACCTCCCATTCCACGGTAGCCATATGACCCTGGACGATCATACTGATAATGATCATCTCTGTAACCAAAGCGATCTTCAGGAAGTGTAGTTGGCGGCTGCTGTGCTGTACAGCTCCTACCAAATGGCAATTTATAAACCATATCACAGCAGACAGCTCTTCTTCCTGCAGTCAGATCCACAGGCTTTTCATCATCTTCTATTACTGTTGTTATGATACCTGAAGTAGTTTCATCCATTGTTACCACTGTTCTGTGAGATTTTGTAGTGCTAAGGTCAACTGCTCCACTCTCCGTTGGCTCCTGAGAAGCAGAGAGATCAGTCCAACCATTTGTAACACCAACAGGTGGTACAGTAACAGGCTTTGTAGTAGCCCATGTCACTGCATGTGTTGAAGTGCCTAGGGACAAATTTATTGGCACTTCATCTCTACTTGCAGAGAATGCCTGGCTGCCTGCTAGTCTGTATGCAGGCTCAAAATGTTTTGATGTTGTCAGCTGAAGTGGCGTTGTCATCGCATGTCCCAGATCCACAAGGCTGTCCGTACTGGCAGAGTAGCTTACAGTGGCGGTGCAGGTCATTACAGTTACTGTCTCAGTGACTACAGGCAGAGAAGGATCTGTGACACATGCAGTGCTAAGGTTAATTATAGCTGGCTGGACAGTACTTACTGGCCGCCCACATTTATCACTGGCTGGCACTTGCCTTCTCATGTCCAAGGAGACGGCAGACAGATCCATACAGCTGTCTCTCATTTCAATGTCCATCTTAGTTAAAGTGCGAAGATCTATGACATCACCCAAAGGATGGAATCTTCCATTCTGTCTATACCTGGGTTGTTCTACTACATGTACTGGTTCTGGAGGTATAGTAATAGCAACACTACCTAAACCAAATCCAGGCACAGGGCCCTTAACCACAGAAACCGTGGTCTTGGTTATCTCTGTTGTTACTACTTCTGATTTTGAACTAGGTATTTTTTCAAAAGTTGATTGTGTTGTGGCAGGAATAGCTTGCAAAGCACCTGAAATATATATACTCTGATCTGCCATACTTTGAATTTCCATAGCTTTCATGGGTGGAGTAAAAATTGGTTGCACAGACTGGGGAATCTGCTCTTTAGAGGGTGCTTCTAAAGGCCAGCTAGTAACAGCCTGACTAGTTATAGCTTCTGTGGGAGTTCCCGGCTCAGAAGGCAATGTGATGACAACATAGGTTTCCTGTGAAGGTTTGGTCAACCTTGGTGAAGATTTGTTAGAGTGTGGAGACAAAGGGGAAGTAGGAGATGCTATTTTGAATTCAGCTGCAGAGACCAAATTCAGAGTCATACTTGAAGTCAATGACAAACCTATTGGTTTGGGCTGTGTTTCGGCTGGCTTATGAACAGTTATTGGGAGTGGAGGAACTGCTGGTTTAGGAGCAATTGGAGGTTTAGTTACTTCAGCAGGTCTGTGACTGAAAACAAGCCCTGCTGGAATGGAGGATGGTTTGGGTGGTACAGGAGGTGGTGTTGGGGTGTATGTTTTTGTGATAGGTACCACATGATTCTTTAATACAGCTGTGGAATCAATTGTTGGAACAGATGTGACTGAAGATACCATGGTGGGAGCTGTTGCTGATGGAGTCTTAATCTGTGACTTCTTTTTAGGATAAATAGCTGGCTTGGGTAAAATAGGTGGAGGTAATGGTGGTGGAGGAGGTGGTGGAGGAGGAGGAGGAGGTGGGGGTGGAGAAGGTTGTGCAGGAGAATCCAAAGAAGAGCTTCTAAAAAATGAAAATACTTTGGATGTTACAGCAGGAGCTGAGGAAGGCACAGAGACCATGCTGGTCTTACTTACAACACTGGGAGTAGGTACAGAAGATGTTTCTGATGCAGGCTCTGTAACTGGTACTGAAGCTATACATACAGGTGTTTCCTCAGATGTAGCACTAGTCAAATCAATCCTTTTCATACCAAAACCCAATTCTTTTTGAGAATCTTCATGATGAATTTTGACAATGTCAGCCTCTACTGTACTTTTCATTTTTCTACCTGCCTCCTTCTCTGCTTTGGAGGTATCAAAGGTAATGGTATCAGCTGCATATTGCTTGGTTTCTATAATTGTAGTTGCCAATAAAGAAGTTGCAGCTTCGGGTAAACAAACTGCAGCTTGATCCATGCTTTCCATATCTGATTCTATAGATGGCTTTTTAGTGGCTTCAGCAATGGATTCATAAGGCATACTCACTTCAGAGTACTCTTTTGTAGATGTTAAGGGAACTTGGGGTGTTACTCTGACACCTTCAGAATCTGCTAGTTTACTTACAGCATCTGCTGTATCTACATAACCTGTGGTTGCACTATCTATAGGTGATGAGCTATCTGTGGTACAAACTGAAGATGTAGATGATGTTAAAGAAGCTGTATCAGAAGGCAAAACTGATGCAGCACCTTCCAGTGTCTCAGAGTATGTTAACATTGATGTTTCATGAGAAATTATTTCTTGAATTTCTCTGGCATAATCTGTTAAGTATTCATCTTCAATTTCCTCTGCTGTAAAATGCTGTGTTATTTTAACATCTGGAATAGAAAGTGCTGCACTACTGACAGGTGATACATCTGAGGTTGCCGAAGTAGTGCTTGATGTTAAAGACGTACTATCCCCTATTTCTCCAACACTAGATACTTTTGTATCAGATGTGGAAATGAAATCTGAAGTTGGCTGTGTTGGACTGGACCCAGGGGTTAACTGCATTCTTTGTCTTTTCATAAGCTCTTCATAAGCAGCTTCTGCATCTAACAACTGCTTTTCCTCAGCGGTGGAAGTTACTGTGCTGTCTAACACAACTATTTCATGACTTTCTGGGATAATGTAAGAACTAGAAACAATATCTTCTTGAGGCACAATAGAATGTAAAGTCTCAACACTATAGTAGTCTTTCTGTAGATCAGTAATTTTCTGTGGTTCATCATAGATCTGTTCTGAAGCTCTTATTTTTTTATCTTTTCCTCTCTGTTGTATATATTCACTGCTCTCATCTTGTCTCATTACAAGACTAGCATCAACAGTTCCATTGTAAGTATCCTCCACTAAAGATTCATAAATATAATCCTCTATTAGCATCCCACCATATAAAGATTCTTTTTCAAATACTTCATCTTTTTCATTTGCAATTTGAAATGGCTTGCACTTATGGGTCTTATGCATCATCTCCTCATATACCTCTTCAGCACTCTTCAATGCCTTTTGACCACTTTCTTCTTTTGGGAGTCCAATCGGTTGTTCATCTGTTGGTGAGTATAGAGAGACAGCAGTAGGCAATTTGTAAACTTTTTGTACTTCTATTATTTTCTCTGGGCTGATTTCAAATCCTTCAGGATCTGACTCAATACTAGGTGAATATTCAGAACAAGAAGATCTGTGCAGCTCTTCCATTTCTGCTGCCTGTCGTAATTCTTCAGTTGGAGATGCATCTTCAATGGGAGAAAGATTACTTGGTGGAGTCTTTGGACGTTCTCTTCTTCTCTGAGCTCTAAGTTCATCCTTGTCCTTTTTAGATTTTTTGCTAGAACTTTTTCTTTGTTGCTGTTCTATTTCACGCTGTTTCTCCTGTTCCTTTAGGAGTTCTTCTTCTTCTCTTAGTTCTTCTTCTTCTGAAGAATCTTCAATAGTTGGAAGAAGAGGACCATGTGACCGATGTCTGGCTTTGCGCTGTTGTTTGCTCTCCCCTCCCAGTTTTTTGTGACTAGGACTGCTGTCACTATCTTCATCAAGTGATGACACAGAAGTAGGAGATGTGCCTGGTGTGAAACTAGAAGCATGTAAACTAGAAGACCCTTCTCCTCTAGATCTATCTTCTGGTGAATCTGTAAGACTCTCCATCTCTAGCTCAGGCTCTTCATCAAAATATAAAATACCCTTCTGTTGTTCAGATGCTTCAGAATATTTGTTTGTTACTGTACTATTTAATTCTATTGTTTTGAAACGTCGAAGGCCTCCTCCTCCAGTTACTCCAAGTTCTTCACTGTCTTGGCTTTTAGTTTCCCTGTATTTTGGCTCTGGGCTTTCATCAAAAGTCTCATCATCGTCATCATGCCATGAATGTCGTCTTCCTGCATCCTCATCAAAGCCTGCACTACTTTTCCGTGCCATTCTTCTGTGTTTTCCAGTTGTTCCTTTGCCTTTGCTTTTCACTTCATCCTTCTTTTGGCTTTCAGTTACACTGATCTCTTTGAGTTGATTTCTTATGAATTCATCATCTTCAGAACCTGAGGCATCTTCATCAGCACTCATCTCTATAATCTGTTTTCTAATGAAGTCCTCCTCATCACCTGATCCCTGACTGTCATCACGTTTGTACTCATCACTGCTTGAAGACCCAACACTAGCTCTCCTTTTTCTCCTTGGGACAGGTGAGTTTTCACTCTCGCTGCTGTCTTCCACTGAATCGTAGCGTTGTCTTCTTGCTGATATGTCACCTCCTTCCTCTTCTTCCTTGTAGTCTGCCCGAGAAGAAACACTTCCTTTGCCATCTTCTACAGTGGTTACTTTACCTTCCTGAATAGCTTCTAAGTCTTCCTCATCTGAACTGTAAGATTCGGGAGTGACTGGCAAAGGCTTTGTTTTATGTTGATCCTTTGTCTGTTCACCGTATGTTTCATAAAGTTCTTTGCTTTTCAGAGATTTTTCATCAGCAAGTGTACTTGCTTGAGCTTCCAAAATAGACAATACAGTACTTTCCAATTTAGCTAGATCTGAGGGGCTTGGTGGACTTTCTTGTGAGATAGTGTCTTTTTTACTAGATTCTCTGGGTAAATCCTTTTCATCACTGGGGATATGACTTGGAATTTCACCAAGTGAACTTGATATCCCATCAGAAGAATACCCGGTGTCACTCAGACCTTGTGGACTTTTCTGTTGCTGAGAGCTTGATGTGTCTGACTTGTCATCCTCCTTTTCCTAAAAAAATAAATACATACGCGTGTGTATATATTTATATATAAATTCTTAATGTCTCCAGGCAATTAAATACATGTGTCTAAAATGTGAGTTATTGTCTCAGGTGAAAAATTATGATGCCAAGAAGAATTACATTAAAGTATAGATAAAATCATAGAAGACTGAACAGTAATTTTATTATTAAAAGCTATTAAAAGAATACATAATGTTCCTCAAATTTTGGGGCTTTGCACTGAATCTAACTCTGCTTTTCATGGTTGTCCATTAGCTGTAAGATGATCTATTTTTCAACATAAACAAATACTGCATTTAATTATTTTCAGAGAACTTACTAATGATAATCTATCATTTAGTCACATATGCATGGGCCAAGTTGTTTGGAGTTTAATTTAAATAAAGTTTTTAAATACCTATGTTTGAAATCTGCCTACATAGTTCTAGACACAAACTAATATATCTTGCCAAACGTCAGCTAGCAGTATTTCTGGAGTCTGCTCCTTTCTTTAGCCACTTAAACTTTTATAATTGTCTATCACTATGTCAAGCTTCTCAAATTTTGGACCTATGGTTCCATTTTGTTGATTCAAGTGATACACATTGTAATAAGCAACAGAACACATAGAGTATCAAAGCATGATGGTGAGACACTGGCACAAGTTGGCCAGAAAACCTGTGGGTGTTCAAGGCCAGGCTGGATGTGACTTTGAGCAACCTGGTCTGGTGGGAAGTGTCCCTGCCCATGGCAGGGGGGTTGGAACTCAATGATATTTAAGATCCCTCCCACCCATTCTATGATTTTATGATTCTGTGATTCAGTGCCAGTTGGAATGTTCCCACATCTGCAGTTCAGCATTGTACAAACATTTTTCTAAGTACTTCATAAAAAAGAAGTTTCTCAGTAAATTTTTAACACAGAGGTAAGCTGCTGTTAGGGAAGTGTAATTGCAGAGAGGAAAGCACGATGGTCAGCTATTAATCAAAGGAAATGAGGAAGCAATCAAGGCAGGCATACCTGACTGAGCATCATAACCAATGTTTTCTTTCCACCCGTATTTAAACACCCTTAGTCATTCTCCTAACTTCCAGATCTTTCTACACCATTCTGAATGACAAGCACCTCTATCTCC
The DNA here is from genome assembly GCA_004320125.1 of Scolopax mira. Taxonomy (NCBI): domain Eukaryota; kingdom Metazoa; phylum Chordata; class Aves; order Charadriiformes; family Scolopacidae; genus Scolopax; species Scolopax mira. Next base: position 44,582 of record BJBW01000940.1, read on the forward strand.
GTCTTTAGATAACAAAAATATCAAGAACATCCTACAACAACTATGTGCACATCAAAGTTTCCCTCCTGCTTCTCTCAACTTTGAAATTCTCTGTACTGACAAAGTATCTCACCCTTTGGCTAACAACACAGCTCACTCTCCAAATGGCAGGTCATCTGAGCTGGCAATCCTACAAAGTGTCCCCACTTCCACTAGCAACTTGGGAACAGGCATGCCAAAGTCTCCCGATTGTAATAATATGATGTGATCTTCATATCTGTTATGGCCCTAAATAATACAAGTAGGTACAACTTTGCTAATCTAAGTCAATGATTTCTGAAGTACAGCAAACGAATTATTTAAAGCTTTAATTTATCAACTTCCTTAACAATATGCTGAGTTAAAAAGATTCTGTGGAATAAATACATTAAGAAAATGATGGCAATGTAAATATAATTTAAAGATATATTTACACCCATGTTAAGTTGCCATCAATTACAAGTACTTTCAAATATTTATTCACACTAAAGTTATATTTAATGCCAAAATATCATAAACCAACTACTTGTAATTGTTAATTATTCTATTTTTAAATGTTTTTTCATTATTTAATTTACATGTAAAGTATTTGTTTTTTCCTATAGACATATCACTGTGTGCATAATCCTACATTAAAACACTATTATTAATATCAATATTATATTAATCTTATAATTAATATTTATTAAATAATATCCATTTCACAGGAGTGATTTATTATATGCTTTACAAAATCAGATACTACCTTGAATATAAATTACATCTGTTCTTACCAATATTGTTCCCAAGTTGGATCAAAATAATTCCAAATATCTGATATCAGAGCAAAATCCATTCCAATTAAAAATCAAATATCAAAACAAATATTTCTAAGAACAACTTTAATGATAAGGCTGTAATTAATGTATGAATATAGAGAAACCTATAGTACTCCAAACAACATTGGGAAGTCATCACAACACTTCAGCACTTAATATTCTGAAAAACGTACTCTTGGATATTCTCCAACCATTAATGACAGAATTATATATAGTCCTCATAAAAAGTCAGCAATGAAGCTGGTTTTGTATGTTATATTTACATTTTTGTTCCCTTCATTAAATAAGAAAGTGTTTAAAGGGAATATATTCTGTTATGTTTTAAAAAAATTGCACCCAGAAATATCATGCCTCTCACTAAAACTTCAACTTTGACATTTGATTGTTATTTTTTATTTTATTTCCATTATGATCATGCTTATAAAGACATACACAACCAAACACACTGTGGTAAATTTAGATGAGCTACTAGAAAATCCAAGCATTGCATTCAAGCTCAGAAGGTCTCCTCAGAGTTGGTGGACAGGCTATGTACAACTAGTGAAAGTGAATCTGTCAGACCCAGACTCTCCAGAGGGTGATGAAATGATACAGTGACTTGTGAAGCAGAGACATGAAGGCATCAACTAAACAGTTAAGCTCTGAAATAGGTAGACAACAACTACTCATGGAACGTCTGTAGCCATTCTCTTTGCAATCTGTGATGGTGCTATTATCTGTGAGTCCAATGGGTAGCACCTACTTAGTGACTAGACCGGAGGAGATGGCAATGAATATTGCTAATGCCTGCCCTGCTGTTGAACCTCAGAGTATGACACAGCATCACTACTAAGAATAATAGGAAACTGAATACGGGAAAGACTTCTATTTGTACAGTAAGGAGAAGTAAAAATTCTACAATAAGGAGGGACTTCTTTTATCAATAGAAATAAATGTGATGAGACAATCTAACTACCTTTTTTAAGGCCACCACAATATGAATATATTTTCTATCATTTTTGTATGTATAGTTGTCTGCCCCATGATACATCATGCAAAAAGTATCATGCACATCATGTTTTGAGTTTGTACGTGTGTAACTTAGAATAAATAATAGTTGGTCTTTTTGCTAATTTCCCCTGATCCCTGCAGCCTGAGAACTAGGATATTACTAGCTACATATATTCGTGAATGACTGGGAAATGATTTCCTACAGTTGCCCATCAGATACACAAAGATAGCCTCACTGTCGAATTTATAAACACAAGATTTTTAGATGAATAGCAAAATATTGCAGAAACAACGCTGCTAAGGATCATCTATATATTCAAGAACACTTGGAGAACAAAAAGTGTATTTTAATCAATAAGAAAAAAGTGCTTATTTTTTTCTTGCGAAGTAGGAAGAATGTTGAATTACTGGGCCTTTTGAAGTAGTTGAATGGTATTTTGTCTGAAAGTTTTCCTACTGTAAGTTTTTACCACTGGACTAATTTAGCTCTAACACAGACACTAATGGGAGTGTCTTCTTGAGACATGAGGAACAAAAAGACAACAATTAAAATCTGTTGCTATCAGACATGAAAATTCAATATATGTATCTTAGATTTGTCCAATGTGCTTTCACCTCCTTACACAACATAAAAATGATCAGACAGAACTGAGACTAATGTGTGATGAAAATTTTCCCTTACAAATGTTTTTCATCAGAAAAAACACCCAAATTTTTAACAACAGTAACAAAATTCTAAGTCTACTTCTTTGGTTTTCTGATACGATTAAAAAAAAAAATCCTTGGAAGTGACATTTTGTTAATAAAGTCCTGCAATAGTGTTTTATCTTTAATATGAAATAATCTAATTGATACAGGGTTTTCTTAGATATCCTTTTTATTTCTTCAAGAAGGGAGGATTTTTGACTATGTTATTGTAAGCATAATTTAGAGATTTCCTTGGTACAATCAGGGACACCATACCTCTTGATACCATTAAGAGGGGAAGCACAACATGTGATAGGAGATATATTTCAAACAAGAAACTTGGTTTATAAAAATAGTAGCGTTTTCCACAGCACAATTTCTAAATCAGAATAATTTTTCTGTCCAAATATCTTGATTATCACAAGGACAAAGAACAAACAAAAAAAAAAATTGACCTTTTTGACTGAGATTATTTGAAAACATGTTTTTTGGCACTTTTCCTGAACCTACTCCTACTTTCATAACATAATAATCAGCACCTAATTTGCAGTGCTGATACAAAACCCCATCATTTTTAGTTTCTCCAGAAATTGTGTATATCACTCACTTCAGCTGATAAAGTCACTTGTTGGTGACTTCATATCCATCAAATGCATTTATTTAAGAGATGCAGCCCTCTAGTACATGCTGTCATAAACTCATCCGTTCATCTGACTTGAATGCCTGCTGAGAACCCTACCTAAAAGTACTTGTCCATATTAGATAAGCAAATGAAATAGTAAAAAGATGTAAAGTTTGCATACTTTATCATACTATGTTTCGGGCATCACAAGTATTCCTCAAATCTTTACTAGGCGTTGGCACTACAAAATGCTGTTCATTTTACCATGCCATATTATTGGCTTTTGGGACTGAGAACTATGAAAACACTCCAATTTAAACAATGAAACTCCAAAGTCCTGAGAGTCTACAGAAGTAGATAAAGAAATCAGAAATATTGGAAAAAGGTTTAAATGGGAACTTTGCCGTAGTTTCAAATGCTTAACTGCTTGAGACTCAACATCATGCACAAAGTATTGAAATGTTACATGTAGAGCATAGGTCTAACTGGTGAAACATTCACTCAATGGGAGCCAGTGATTTACCATTTAGAATCATCCCATACAGACAATAACAGTAAAGAGCAGGAAGACATAAAGGAGAGGTTCTGTCAGGATCAGATTCTCAATTGTAGCAAGGGAGAAGAGGTATGGGAAGGAGAAAGCCACTTACTATTTTTTCTTTCACTGCTTCCACATGGTCAGTTCTTGGCAAAGGTGCTGTTTGAACAGGAATTTCTACTTCCTGAGCTTTTTCAGCTTTCAAAACTGTCTGTGAAATCCCAGTTGTCAAACCATCTTTCTTAACATCCTCTTGCTTCTTAGCTTGCAGTCCCTTATAGGGTGCTCCAACTTCTGCTTTCTGTTCAGCAACACCGTCTTTAGTCTCAGCTGTAATTTGTTCTTTTTTGTTCTCTGCATGTGGTGTGCTCTTTTCTGGGAGCAGAGGTTTTTTATCTTCTTCCAATGTGCTTAGAGGCGTCTTTTGATCTGAACTTATTATTGTTGCAGGAATTTTATCTGCTGAAAGTGTCTTCAACAGTTTCTCTTGTTGAAGTTTTGATTCTTTTTTTTGAGCTTCCTGTTGGATTTTCTCCACTGACAACGTTTTTATGATTTTCTCATGTTGGAGTTTTGGATCTTCTTTTTGAGTTCCATGTTGGATTTTATCAACTGAAACTGCCTTTGACAATTTGACCTCCTGAAGTTGTTCATCTTCCTGCTGAGCTGCAGGTGGGATTTTGTCAGCTGAGAGTGCCTTTGCCATTTTCTTCTCTTGGAGTTTTGGGTCTTCTTTCTGAATTCCATGTAAAATTTTGTCAGCTGAGGGTATCTTCGCCAGTTTTGCCTCTTGAAGATTTATGTCTTCCTTATGAACTCCATGCAAAATTTTATCAGCTGAAGAAGTTTTTGCCAGCTTTGCCTCTTGAAATTTTGACTCCTCCTTCTGAACTCCATGCAAAATTTTATCAGCTGAGGGTGTCTTTATCAGTTTTGTTTGCTGGAGTCTCGGGTCTTCCTTCTGAGAAACACGCTGGATTTTATCAGATGAGGGTATCTTGACAAGTTTTCCCTGCTTAAGTTTTCCATCTTCTTTTTGAATTCCTTGTTGGATTTTATCAGCTGACAATGTCTTTTCCAGTTTTCTCTGTTGAAGTTTTGGAGCTTCCTTCTGAACGCCTGGTTCTTCTTTAGGTTTTGCTGCTGCTGGAGAAGACGGTGTAGAAGTCTGTTTCTGAGGAGTGGCAGGTGGTTTGGATACTGGTTGTGAAGGGCCTGCTTTCGGAAGGGGCACCTTGCCCATATCGCCAAGTTGACCTGACATTGCCCTTTGGGTCTGGCAGTTTAAGCACAGCCATTCCTGCACCTGTGATAAAACAAACATATGAAGTTACTTATTTCAAAGCTTAACAGTAGAATCATATAATTTTCAAATTATACAGTTGAATACACTTAATCTGAATGCCAGTGTACTGAGAAATTATTTTCTTTGTTGGCTGCTTTTGCAGGAAGACCCATAACATCTTTGTAAGAGAAATTAAGCATGTCAGGCTCCAGAAAGTCGAACAAATATGAAGATACAATGTGAAAACTACCAGCAAGGACATTGTTCCAAAGTATTGATGACCTTTATGTACAAATTTGACTTATGTATTTCTAACATCTATGGTTTTCTAAAGCCTCTATAATCCATCAATAGTTCCCTCTAATTCTGTAAATCTGAGTAAAAGGGGACCAGCTGAGACTGATGGCTCTTTGTGTTTCTCTTCAGAAGTTACCTTCCCCTCTTGAATTTGTGTACATATATCAGCGTATACATTTAATATGGCTGTAACCTAAAAGGGATATCACCTATCTGCTCTCTTTATTACTAAATCCCTGCTGCATACTGGCTTTTACTCTTCTTCCCAGAAAATCTGAAAAAAAAAGGACAAATGATTATATCTGTGCAAAAGATCTTGTTGCCAGTTGCCTAGTAACTAGATGAGAGGAATAATCAGACTGTTTCCAGTGGGATTTGGGGTATAGTTTCTTCAGTCTAGCAAAAGGAAATTTTAAACACAGTAAAGTGCAGAAAGGAAAGAAAAAGACCAGAATCTTCTGGATACTAGAACAGATAATGCAGCTCCTCTTCACTAGTGCAAAATGAGCTTCACTGGAGGATGAGAGATCTATACTGCACATTAAAATCTTTTTATAGTTATTTTTAACTCCTTTTACTTTGATGGTCTCAGCAATTCAGTTGCTGTATTTCTCTGATTTAGACAACTTAGTTTCCTACTGAAGTATACGAAAAGCAGAGTAAACTTGTTCTATTAGTAATTATACAGGTAATACTGCTGATGATAATATTAGGATAGTATAGATGACTGATCAGTTATATACCATTGACAATTCCAGAATATCCAGTGGTATATAATCAGTTGTCCAGAAGATATGCCATTTAATCAGAAGAAGGGGGTATCTGGCAAAAGTGTGCAATCTCCACAACATGCATGCATTTTATATTTATAAGTAATAGAGTAATAACTGAGATAACACCTAAAGCAAAGACTAGAGCCCCAGCTCTGCCCCTGACAGCAAAGAATGACCAATTGACAGGAGTTAAGCATCAGACTCCCTGTTCTCCTTCTGGCTCCATGTAACTCTCCTTTTTCAGTGTAAAGAGTGGCCTGCCTTCCAAAAATGCACCCACAGGTTTCCCTACCAAGGGCACTTATCCCTTGGTAATGGCAGCATATTGTCACTGATATGGCATTTCTCACAGAGTGATAGAGTTGGTCGTGACAGGACCACAAATGGCTTTTCAAGATAGTCAAGCAAAAGCGAGGCATCCCTCTGTCCATCTCTGCTGATGGAGCTCAGGTGCTCTCACATCCCGACCAGGGTATTTATGAGTGCACTGGTGCTAACTAAAGTTTGTGTGCACTGTAGTTATATTCAGGATACCTTGATTTTAGAAATTGGTGTCTTTAGAAATTAAGACATTTTTAGATTAGCTCGTTTTAAACACTTTCTGGAATTATCTAAAATCTACCAAACCCCCCAATTTGTGAAGTCTATTTGCGTCCTTCTAATTCAAATCCCATTGTTAAATACCTTTACAATTATCTTGTTTTTTAATTGTTTTTAAAATAGTCAAATCAGTGCTATGATGCTGCCCCTTTGAAAAAAAAAATTGCTGATTAAGTTAATAAGTGAAATAGAAATTACAAAAAATGCAGATGAAACGTGAATTGCACATGAAACAAGATTTCCTAAGACCTCATGTGGGCTAACTTTATTGACATGCAACTAAGGAGAGGCTATTTAATGTATAAAATAATTTTCTTTGTCTGACAAATTTTGTAACAGGCACAAGACATGCAAGAATGCATGCATTATCATTCAGGTCATCTAACAATTGCCTTGTGTATTTATTATTCTACTTTTATAGAAAATAACCAAAGTACTGAGTCCTAGTAACTGATACAAATAAATGTTTGTTAAAAATATTTGGCAATATTGTACCACTAAATGGAGTTTATTGACTGAATCAGCTGTCTCCAAAGGCAATGGAGCCCCTAATAGTTACCATACTCTTTACAAATCCAAACTGAATGTGGTTCTGTATATATTAAATATAATTTAGGTTTGGATTTTTTTCTGTGGAAAAGAACATTAAACATAATCCTCCAGGGAAGATTGTCCTCCTCTATAGGATTTAAAGAGCTCCAACTGCATGTCATTTGTCTGCAAAGTACTAATTAAGAAATAAAAATGAAAGTAATTTCTAGTTCGAAGAATATGTAACATATAACTTAGAGGTGTTGATCTGGCATTTTTACTATAGTTTCTTCCCTTTTTATGTGAAGCAACATTTTTTTCCTAGAAAACAGTATTGGGAGCCATAAGTATGTTGTGAACTGTCTTTTATAAACTTAAAATGCTAATACACCTGGAAACAAATTTAGTCCACAAAAAATCATGATGTTAGTATTATCATCAGTTTCTAAGTGACTAAATACACTATATAATTTTTAGTTTAAATAGACTAAAGAAAAAAGATCCAATTTTGTAGTATCCTTGACTCTTTTCTCATAAAGATAGTGAAGACCACTACACAAAATTGACTAGATAATTACGATAGATCGATTTTCTATTAAATTTATTGGAGGGGCCCAAAAGCTTTTCAACCCACTAAAAAGGGGGGCCAGGGAAGGCTTTTGCCTTCTCCAATCAACCTGACAAATACTCCTTTCACAACGTAAGCAGAAATAATACCATCATTATTTGTGCTAATATAGCTCCTGTCAGTATGGGGCATGGGAATACGACAATACTTAAATGTTATTAAGCTTCTCAAAATCTAGCCTTTCTCATCTTTAATTTTATAAAAAACATAATGGCTTCTACCATGAAATAATCCATGGTTCAAGAGTTTTCTGAATTTCACGTATATGCTATATAGATATTCTTAAAGAACATGTTACTTTTACATTAAATGCACGTGTTCTTCTCAAAGTACCATTTGTGATATAATTTCCATTTATTTCCTTATAACATGTACATATCCAGTTTCTGGGGTCTATGCATGTTTATTTTTCCATACTTCTACTTTTGGCTTTTATTACTTCTTCTAGCTCTGCTGGTTATGTAGATCTCACTTAGTAAGTCTTCAGCTGCAGCCTACTCACTGCTCTTATACTTGCTCCTTCTCAGATTCATCAAGTCACTTCCCTTTCCTCATTTAAATCCTTCACAGACTCAGTTCATTAAACTGTCTATAATAACTTTAGCAACTTTAGTAATAGAATTATTTAAAAACTAAAGCAGTTACCCAGCCACTGTTTCCTCTCAGCTTTGCTCACTGACCCTACTAAGTGTCAAAGTTCTTCTACTAAAGGACTGTGCTTCGTGCTGGGCACGCAGCAGAACAAGTCTCTTGAAAGGAAAATATTGACAATTAAGAGCAAAGGAAGGTGACAATAAGCAAATTGGCAAACTCCGATAAATCTTGTCAAGAAATGGAAGTCCTGGTCTTGCCTCCTTGCCATACGGATGCAAGTGACATGACCTGGAATTGTCCAGATACGCAGTGATTTAACAAACCTTGCCACTGTCCTCTTGGACTTTAGTTATATCCACATCTATTTACCACTTTATTTTTTAGTGTTGCTAAATAGGCATGGCAAATACTTCTTCCAAGCTATGTGTTTTAAATTCCAATTTAAGTTTTTATAATCAAGTGGGTATTTGATCACAAAAGAGACCACAAAAATCTTCTTATATCACCAGCCCTCTAGCTCATGATTGTCTGTCAGAATGGTTCTCTGTAAAATCAAATTTTGTACCATAAAGTCATATGCCTCAGTTTTAGACTCGTCTTTTCCTCAGTTAACCTCATGCCCTGAATGCAAGCTTTTCCCTAAGGCTATCTTTTCACTTAGCCTGTCAACCCAAATTTATTAGGACTTGGGAAATGGACATCATAATCTTTCATCAGTCTTTCACTAAATAAATATTCTTAGTTCTTTACAGAATTCTTCACATGCTTTGGTTCCTGAATTGTCAGTAGTCATTATTATTTGTATCACAAGTGATACTAGCCTGCTGTAACATTCTAAATCCTGTGTTTTTAGCAATCCTTACAACGCCATGTTGCTGGAATGGACAAAGTAGCTGTCACAATGTTCTTCTCATTCAATTTTATAATAAGCAAATGTCACCATGAAAAGGACACATCTCTAACATCTATTTTGAATGTCTTGCATTGTCATGCAAATGTCATGCAAATCTGAAATGCTCAGGCATTTCAGTTCCTTTGCTTTTGTATTCACATACCACAATGTTAGACAATTTCAAGTTAAAAATAACAGGTCAACTATTCCATCTCCCTTCCAGTCCAGGATTTTTTATTGCAGCATATTGATAAATTCATTAGCCACTCTTGGCAAACACTAATTGGTAAACTAGAGTTTTTCTTTAAATGAAAGTAACTCAAAGTACTTAATACATTTCTGAAGGTAAAAAACAAACACCTCATCCCATAAAACATCTCTAAGTTACTTCAGAAGGCAAATGCTTTTGTTTAATTTAGATAATAATCAACTACTTCCTTTGTAATGGTTAGATCATATCTTTTTCCCTTCCTAATTCTCCTCCTAACTGCTATTAGTAAAACAAAACCATAAAACCAACAAAGGAATGAAAAAAGAATTAAGAAATAAATCTCTGAAAAATTACTAACTTCTGATTTCACTATCGTTATTGCAAAATGGAATCTTTATTGCAAACTATATGGTAATTATAAAAAAAAAATACAACCAAAAAATGAAAAAGCAAACCTGAATATATCTATGAAAAGAAAAGCATCCATTTTTTCCCACATGACCCCAGAAACAAAACATAGGTGGAATGCAGGCAGTCACTAAAATATTTTTTTTATTACTTGCATTTGCATTTTTTAAACTAAATATAGATTTGAGCATGTTTCTTAGAAAACACAATAAGGAGACATTTAAAAGTAAGACATTTCTGGCATAAATAATAATATTACTAATATTAAATAGTTGTTGAGAGACTAAGGCAGTTTCACCTTGGATATTTATTTTTAATTGATTTGCTTTTCACAAACTTGTACAGCATGTTTCCAAGATCTTATAGGAATATGGTTCTTAATGAAATAATAGTAAAAGTAAACAAATAGCCCACATGGAGAGAAAAAGCAATCTGATGAACATAGCAAACTCCACCTTGAAGATCGGAAAAAGCAGGGATGAGGAAAGAATTTACTAAAACTGAACTAAGGCAAATTCTTCAAAGAAAGCTTAAAAAAGCAACAAAATATTTGTTCTCCTTGTATATAAAAAGATATCCACGGTGCAGTTAAGGTTGATTCAGACTTAAAGGTATAGTCCACATTAAATATGCTTTAATCTCAAATTTTTATAATAGATTGAACACAAAACAATGTCAAAAGGAAATGAGTACACAGAATAGAAATCATCATATTGGATGTTGAAATTCATGACCATGGTCTAATAGTATTCATTAAAGTATATCGCCATAAGAAAGCCAAATCAAGCAGCTATACGTAATCCATACAAACTGAGTGACACACGGCTTGCCCACATTCAGCTCACATCCACTTTTATTTAATGAGTAGAAGAATTGATCCTGGTAACTACAGCTCTGCTCATCCGTTATAAATGTTTAAAAATGTTTAGAAAATAATTTGAAAGTAAATTGAATTTATTCTTGTGATTAAGAGAAGGGACATATTCCAAAAGGCAATATGGGTTTATTGGAGGAAGACTGTGTCAGATAAAACTTGTGGTTTTTTTCTTCAATAATATCATTCTACATGTAAAAATGAAACTATTACACATTTACATACCTGGATTAGAGAAAAACAACTGAGCCTGTGCCACTGTGAACTAGTAAAATTAGTAGAGATAGGTCAAGAAATCACCTCATAGGGAAAACACATCTATACAGGGAAACTACTCTACGTTCTTCTTAAGCTTTAATTACTTTTCATATGTTTCAGTTATATGTATTCAGGCTTCGGAAGCCTTCACATCCTCCTGCCCTGGAGATATATATTGAAACATGAGCCTGGAGTCACTCTTCCTCTTGTGAGATGCCTGTCCAGTTTATTATGGAATCTCCTTTTTGTGAAACGAAGGAGAGAAGGATTTCTTGAAACCCTCAGCCCAGACATTCAAAAGTCTATGATGCAAGGTCTAGGCTTGTGCAGCACATCTCTGAGTCCTCAACTTGGTTTTACTGAGAAAAAGGCTGTTAAAATGTGAGGTGTGTGAGAGAAAGCCAGGGAATGTAAAGAACAAAAAATGCAAAACACATAAGACCGAAAATACAATGTGTTGATGGGAGAACGGTTCAAGAAGAAAAATACTGACATGAAGAGGTATAAAATCAAAAGAAAAATACACAGAGGTGGGTGGCAGCAACTCAGCAACAGCAACAGTCAGTATGTTCCAAGGAGTAGGAAAAATTGAAGCTTCCTCATCTGGCTGATAATTGCCTGGCAAGGAAATTCAAGGGTCTCACTGAGACAATAAGTATATTAATATTAATATTTCTTCAAGTGTATCTGTGCTGCTATGTATTCATGAACAAATAATTGCTCTGCACTCCTAAACTCTGTATATCTTCCTTCTTGAGTCCCTCTGCAGATGGCAGACTTTGCCTATACAAAGCAATGTATAGAGGGATGGTTACTCTCCCACCTAGAACAGGAATGGTGGTCAGAGTATTTCTTTGGGATGTGTAAAGTACAAACTCAAATCCGCCACAAACTCAGATCTCCCAACTATAGGAAAAATATTCAAATTGCTAGATTTACATGAAAAGAAGGTGCCACTGTTATAGAGGAGTATATGTATAAAGAGAATGACCACCAACTCAGACTGCAGAACTGGCAGGAGAAAACTTACCAAAAAAACCCCCAAAACTCCCCTATCTGAAGTGTGTTAGGCAGGAGGCAGGTGCCTAAGCAGCCATCTTGGCAGAGACACGGTCTGCCGTTGAGCCCCTGTGGTGTCCAGAATTAGGAAAAAATATGGAAAGGTTTTCATAGATACCCTGTGCCTGTGGAGGTTACAGGCACTTTTCCAGGATCATTCTCCTGAATTTATATACATAAATTTTGTCTAAAATGCCACATAGGATCTTAAACATATTTTTGGATTCTACTCCAAGTGCAGAACAGGATGTGCAAACCAATGCTTGGTCAGATGGTTGATTTTTGGAAAAGAGGTTAGAGGAATATGGCTAATTTAACATAAGGAAATGAATCCCACAAATATGACATATAATAGGAAAGGTACACTGGCTGCAAACCAAATGGATATAAATTGTCCATGGATAAATTAGGTTTGAAACTACAAGACACTTCCTTGCCATTAGTGATTTGTAGTTTGGAGTGCAATACAATAGGAGTGGTGGTATGTAAAACACAGCTGATTTCAATATGTGCTGTGATTGCCAACAAAATCACTCAATGATTCATGAAATCTGACCAGTTTTACAAACTGCATTCCTGTAATAGTACTTAGGAGCAGAACACATGATGCTATTAACACTAAATAAATTCATAGCATTTAGCGTACTTTAAACGCAAAGCTTTCTTGTAGCCAACAGAAAGAGATCATAGAAATATACTAAAAGATGGTTCAGGTAAGTTTGAAGCATCAACTTAAAAAACAGCAAAAATTCATGCAGAAACAAGACAGAGAGCCAGCAGAATGGCCACCTTGGACTTCTGTAAGGCAGACTTTGGCCTGTTTAGGAGAATGGTTGAGAGTGTCCCTTGGGAGACAGTCCTGAAGAGAAAAGGTGCCCAGGAAGGCTGGTCATACTTAAAGGAGGAACTCTCAAAAACACAGGATAAAGCCACCCCCAGATCCCATAAAATGAACAGACAGGGAAGAAGGCCAGCCTGGCTAAATAGAGAGCTTTGGATGGACCTCAGGGAGAAAAGGAAGGTCTACAGTCTCTGGCAAAGGGGGTTGTCTACTTACAAACAATATCAAGGTGTAGTAAAGGTATGCAGTGGAAAAATTAGAAGGGCAAAAGTCCAAGGAGAAATTAACTTGGCAACAACAGTTAAAGAAGAGATTTTTTCAATATATCAATAAAAAAGGAAGTCTAGGGAAAATGTGGGCCTGCTAATGAATGAAGTGGATGCCTTGGTGGTGGAAGACACAGAGAAGGCTGAGTTGCTGAATGCCTTCTTTGCCTTGGTCTTCACTGCCAAAGCTGCCCCTCATGAATCCCAGAACCTGGAGACAAGGGAGAGGGTCTGGAAGGTGGAAGACTTCCCCTCTGTGTGGGAAGGACTGGGTTAGAGACCACTTGGCCAAACTAGACATCCATAAGTCCATGGGCCCTGTTGGGATGCACCCACAAGTGCTGAGAGAACTGGCTGATGTTATTCCTAAGCCACTCTCTAACATTTTTGAGATATCTTGGAGAACAGGAGAAGTGCCCGAGGACTGGAGGAAGGCAAATATCACACCAGTTCACAAAAAGGGCAAGAAGGAGGACCCAGGGAACTACAGGCCAATTAGTCTCACCTCTCTCCTGGGGAAAATAATGGAGTGGCTCATGCTGGATGTCATCTCCAAACACACTGCAGATCACTAAGTTTTCAATATTGGTCAACATGGATTTACCAAGGTAAATCATGCTTGACCAATCCGATAGCTTCTATGATGTTGTAACTGGCTGGTTACATAAAAGGAGAGCAGTAGATGTCATCTACCCTGACTTCAGCAAGGCTTTTGGCGCTGTCTCCCATAACACCCTCATTAGAAAATTAAGGAAGTGTGGGATAGATGAGAGGGCAGTGAGGTGGATTGAGTCCTGGATGTGTGACAGGACTCAGAGGGTTCTAATTAATGGAGCAGGGTCAAGTTGGAGGCCTGTGACCAGTGGTGTCCCTCAGGGGTCAATATTACTCCCAGTCCTGTTCAACATATTCATAAATGACCTGGGCGAGGGGACAGAGTGTATCCTCAGCAAGTTTATGATGATATAAAATTAGGAGGGCTGGCTGACACTCCAGAGGGCTGTGCCGCCATCCAGCATGACCTGAACAGGCTGGAGAGCTGGGCAGAGAAGAACCTAATGAGGTTCAACAAGGACAAATGCAGGGTCCTGCACCTGGTAGGAAGAACCCCAGGCACCAGTATAGGTTAGGGATGGCTCTTCTGTGAAGCACTACTGAGGAGAAGGATCTGGGAGTCCTGGTAGATAACACACTTTCCATGCGCTAGCAATGTGCCCTCCTTGCCAAGAGGGCCAATGGGATACTGGGCTGCATAGGAAAGAGTGTGGCCAGCAGGTCAAGGGAGGTCAAGGGAGGTCAAGGGAGGTCATTCTCCCTCCCTACTCTACATTGGTGAGACCACAACTGGAATACTGCATCCAGTTCTGGGCTTCCCAGTTCAAGAGTTCCTACTACTGGAGAGAGTCCAGCGTAGGGCAACAAAGATGATTAAGATGATGACTGGAGCACCTCCCTTATGAGGAAGAGCTCAAGGAGCTGTGATTCTTTAGCCTGGACACGCAAAGGCTGAGGGGAGACCTTTATTTATGTTTATAACCCAACCCTAAAAGATCGGTTAAAGGATGTTGGAGACAGACTCTTTTCAGTTATTTCCAGCTATAGGACAAAGGGCAATGGGCTCAAGCTGGAACACAGGAAGTTCCATTCAACTATGAGGAAAAACTTTATGGTGAGGGCGACAGAGCCCTGGAACAGGCTGCCCAGGGAGGTCATGGAGTCCCCTTCTCTGGAGATTTTCAAGACCCGCATGGATGCAGTCCTGAGTGAGGTGTTCTAGGCGTTCCTGCTTTAGCAGGGGAGTTGGACTAGATGATCTCTAGAGGTCCCTTCCAACTCTGACAATTCCATGATTCCATGATATAGAAGTTCAAATTCTTGTCATTAATTGATAATCTTACTTTTAATCCATTGCAACTATGAAATAAGTTATTTTCAACTGTTTTCATTGTAGAGTTGTGTACCTTACCCAGTTATGACTTGTTGGTGTACACATTAAAAGTCACAAAAAATGACATTAAAAAATGGATTTTATATATTTATTTCTATTGCCACTGTGAAGGCAATACAGCAAAAATGGAAGCTTGCCTATTTTTCCTGGATGCATGAGCAGAATATTTGTCTACTACCGTGCATGGCTATTGAAGACAACAGTTGCTCTCCAGGCTTATGCAGCTCAATTACACTATATACACAAAAGTCTCAAAACGTCAGTGTGTTGGAAGACACAGCCAATATCAACATAAGAACAGTACCAAGCCTACTTTTCTTTATGTCAACTTTGAAGTGCAACAGGAACCTAGAACAGAAAAATGCAAAAAAAATATTGTACTTAACCTTTACTGGTTAAAAGCTACTGCCACTGAAAATGCTAGGTCTTGTCCTGAACTGTGATACCTCAGCACACAGTCTGCATGAGGAGCTGCCATTTCTGCCTGCTGCTCTAAGGCACTTTTTTTTTTGTACTCAATGTCTGATGGGCAGCAAAAAAAGTAAAATCTCTTATTCTATGGCTGCAATCCATAATCTTCTGTCTTAGATTATTGTAATTCTAATCATTACTGAAGGAAATAAAGCAGTTCTAATAAAAGAAATCTTAAGTTTATGAAGGCTGTTTTAGCTTCCATCATTTAGAATAAAACATTTTGGCATGAAACTGTCATTAAATCCACTAAAAATTACCTCTTGATTGTTTTTGCTTCAGTTGCTTTAAGCATCTTCCAGCATGTCTTAATGGCAGCATATTTCATGCTTTTAGAGGGAGAAAGAAACATTCCAGCATATTAGAACACTTATTCAAATTACATAAATTCAGGTTTATTGAAATTACTGTATAATTATTCGGTGCAGTCTAACTGAACACTTCTTTAGGCTGTTAAATCTTATTTGTAGCTTATCATTGTTCAAAACACTGAGGTAAGCACTACCTAAGCAGGTGAGAAAGCAGGATTTCCACTAAACCGAGTATGTGTGTTATGTAGACATTTCTAATTGTGCTTGGTAACTTTTATCTTCAATGGAGAAAAGCAGGAACATTTAGAAGGCAGTTAATTACACCTATCATAAGATGTTAGAGAAACAGACTGGCACTTTAAAAGTGCCTGTTTGTGTCCACTGACTACAGGATGAGAGTGTAGTTGATTAGACCAGTTAACTCATGTCTACAGCTGACCAAGTGAATATCACCTTGATTTTTGAGCTGGAAGAAACGTCAACAAATAAAAAAATAAAGATATGGGAAAACGCATGATGGCAATGAGACAGTTATGCCCTAAAATCTGCTCTGGAATTTTTATCTTGAATGCAGTGACTATTCACAACTGCTATTTGGATTATCCCCTCCTTTATGTTTTTCCCTGTCTTTAATGTTCTCCATTCAAGTTTGTGTTTACTCACTAACAGAAGTTTTCAGGGACCCTGAATTTCTGAATAAACACATCTTAGATGCTGGACTGATAGACTAATAGTCAACCTATGTTTCTTAAGTGTTGGTACACCCCAAGAAATTCTCTACCTTGTTATTATCCTGTCAAGCAAAGCTTCATGACCTCCACAGGGCCCTTTTAACCGCAACCATTATGTCATTTAATGTACATGTGAAAAATACCTTGGCACCAGAAATTGCAACATTTTATTCAGTCAGAAGGTTTCAAAGAATTCTCCCTAAAATCTAAAATCTTAAATAAAAAGATTTATTTTATAGAGCAGTAGAGCAGTCAAGAAGTTCTTTCTAATGCACTAAGATTTTGCTCTGGCTCCAGAAAAAAATGAAAGCACTCATGGAGCTTTGTCAACTGGTTTGTTGTCACTAAGGATCTCTTCTTTTTCCCCCACAACTAATGCTAAAGGAATATAGCTGTAAATACTGCAGCAGATTACTAGAAAAGTACAGAGGAATCAGTGCTCCTCCCAAGTGTCAGGAATTATCTATTCTTTAATTTTAGTAGGGTTGGAGTTCTGAATATTCCTCTCAATCATGAACGGATGAAATGTGAACATGACAACACAAGGATGACTTCTCCAAGTCAACTCTGAAATGTGTATGTCCTTACCTTACTTCCAGATACATCCCAGCATCTTCAGGAACAGCTTAAATTGTGTCTTTTTGACAACTGCTCTTTTTTTTTCATTTTAGTAATTGAATTTGATAGATAACAGTATTTTTATGTGTACAGTGTCTGTATATATTAAAATTTCCTTTAATTATTTTGCTGAAGGCCTATAGAGACTTAGAATCATGCTGTCAATACACAAAAATGTATGTATACTAGTGTATAGACTATCAGAGAAGCAAAAGAGAAACAGTTGAAAAATAAATTTTTCTTATTGCAGAGGGGGGAATATTACTATACTTGGTTTTATTCTGCATCTAGCTGCACTGTCATGTCTTAGTTGATTTTTTTCAGGCACTATTATAACCAGATGGCTAGTAATCCTCCTTTGTATTGGCAGGTTTAGCTGTAGAGGTGCTATTGCCCAAAATAAAGGAATAAGCCTTCCTCTTTAGTCTTACTCACACTGAGAAATTCCCATCAAGTATTTTACTACCTTGGTGACCACTTCTTTCATTACCATGGTAAAGCCAACCCCAGTGAAGAGAAAAAAGAACAAAGTGGATAAGGGCATCGTTCAAAAGCCAAAGAAGTCAATGGAAGAGCCTCAAGAATTTCAATAGAATTAGGATGATTAAGGTCTGTGTACACTTTGAGAAATTTTTGATTCTAACAAAACCCCACAAACATTGTCTGTAACAGAATAAAGTTTTTTTCTTTTTTTTTTTTTTTTTTTTACAACTGTGCAAGGAAAAGATTCTGAGACTGTAGCTCCTTTAGACAATTATATATCATAGAATCATGGAATGGTTTGGGTTGCAAGGGACCTTAAAAGATCATTGAGTTCCAACACCGCTGCCATTGGCAGAGACACCTCCCAGTAGACCAGGTTGCTTAACCTGGTCTTGAAGACCAGGATGTTCAAGATGCTCCAGGGATGGAGCATCCACAGCTTCTTTGGGCAACCTGTTCCACTGTCTCATCACCCTCACAGTAAAGAATTTCTTCGTAGTATCTAATCTAAATCTCCCCTCTTCCAATTTAAAACCATTACCCCTCATCTTATCACTACACTCCCTGATAAAGAGTCCCTACCCCTCTCTCTTGTAGGGCCCCTTCAGGTACTTGAAGGCCTCTATATGGTATCGCTGGAGCCTTCTCTTCTCCAGGCTGAACAAATCCATCTCTCTTAGCCTCTCCTCATACGAGAGGTGAATGACACTTGCAGTAACTGTCACCACAGGTGACATGCAGGTGCTACCATTATATAAATTATATAAATTTGTAATAATATTAACCTCTAATTCAAACAGAATGACACGTTGTAAAACTATGGGTTGAATGTTTTAATTACTGAAGCTATAAAATTGAATTTAGGAAAGCCTGTTAGTAGTCAATGTTTTATCAAGGTAGGGTTAAAAAAGTCTCTCCTATAATAAATAACCTCTAATTTTTCCAACTCTACCAAAGATTCATTAAATATGTATCGTACTGTTGGTTTCTTTAGTTCAAATGAAGAAAACCTACCTCATGTACATACTTTATGTTTTTACTTTTACACACAAACTCTACAGACTCTATACTATGGCTTTGTTTTAGAATACTTTCTACCATCTATTTTTGTATTCCCATAAGAACATCTGAAAAGTTAGACACGTGGAGTGGCATTTAATTTTGGGTACTGGGTTTTCTCCTAAGGTATAATAGTTCAAGTTTTTTTCAGGGTGTTTCTGCGGTTCAATCAGTGAGATGACAGTTGTTGCAATGATATCCTTCTTCACAGGTTCTTTTAAGGACATTCCCAATTAAATGACTAAAACAATTTACTTTCATCCATGACAAATGAACACGCTGTTATAGATTAATTGACCACCATTTACATAATTTTTAACTTGCTTTTATAGCATTACTGTAGGTACTTCATTTTGTTAACATCATATAGACCAAAGAAATGTGAGTGTTAGTATCTGAACTATTAGTTTTATAGAGAAAGACAGTTTCTAATAACTTTTTATTTGCAAACTAGTTTACTCTGAGCTTTAAAAATATTAGGTTATTCTAATCCTTCTTGGCTACATGTAGATCTTGAGTAGTCCTAGTATGCTCCTTTGTATCCTTTATTATAACAGTCTCAAAGAATAACTGTTTTCTGTGCCTTCCAGCAGCTGAATCACTATTCCCCACAAAACTGGCCAGCAGAGAGTGTGAGTATTCCCATCACATCATTGCTATTATTTGTTTTGAACTGACAAAATGTCTAGTGTCACGGATGGCACTAAAACAACAAACAATTCCATCCCCTGAAGAGTTCACGGTCTATTCGGTCCTGTGCTCAATGTTGACCTTTTATTTCCTTAGAGGAAAATTGTTTGGGTTTTTTTCCCTCAAAATAGGGCTTAGCAATGGAACTAGATGAGATCAAATCTGTAGCAAAAAGGAGAACTATTTTTAATGTTTCAGGGTACCTATGCTCAGTGGATATTTATTCCATCTCAGAATCCATATTTGATGATAAATTGCAAATTAAACCTTTTTTATCTGAACCTTAATGGTTTATGTTAATAAACAGCTCAACCATTCTCTGTAAAACCTTTTTTTTTTATTTTGGTCATCCCCAAAAGAAATACAGAGACAACTGATTCTGAGACATTATTCTGAAAAGTCATTTTGTATTTTGTTTGCTCTTGCAAACCAGATAATCCTAAAACTAACATGTGTAGTTCATTTCAACAATATGGTTTGCAAAAACAGTAATCTCTGCTAAAACAGATTGAAATGTGTCTGCCTTTTGCTCATATTTAGTCTATTACTGCGTGAATAGTCTCCAAGAGGGATCTGCGTGCTGCGCCACAGAAGCGGCTGATCTACACTCCAAGTCAAATACTATGGAGGAGGATGGACATACTTGCTTGAACAATAAAAAGGTGGGTTTTTTTCTTTTTTTCCCCCCCTAATTCCATCCAATCTCATCTCAACTAAACATAAGTAAGGAGCTAAAGTTTTGACCCTGAAATTCAACCACCAGGCTACGGACATTATCTCCAGACATGAACACTATGGTGGCCTGACCATTGTATCTATTCCTGGTAAGGGACAGAGCCTGCAGCAAACGATGCTCCAGACAAACCTCATGTCAAGGATGTATTTGAGATCTGCTGAGAGCCTATACTAAAGTCTAAAGATAAATCTTTCTTAAAACTATAGCCTGAAGTAAGGTCCTAAATCAATACTGTGATACTGAAATAAATGGTCTGATTTTTGAAAGTTCTAAATACCTTTAATCAGAAATCTGTTTCATCACTTATGTTTATTGTAACTTGGCTTTACCATTTGAGGTTTTTTTATTATTTAGTAATGATTTACATATAACGTTTGCTCTCCATGTTACATGCCTGATATATGAATCCTTTAGGTGCCTGAAAATGAGGGGAAAAGGCAAAGAAACAAGTAGGCAGACTGGGGAATAATTCATAGTTAAGGAAACAGACTATTATCAAAGAAGAGAGTACAGGTCCAGCAGCAAGTGAAGGAAAATCACTTGACTAACTTTGGAAAATTATATTAATCATTAACTATAACTAGAGTAAGAAGGTTGCATACAACCATTTCCTGATACAATGGCAGCTGCATGGCAGTAAAGAGATAATAAAGCAAACAAATGCAATAGATACTGTATGATTACATCTGTACAGAATGGTCATGACTTTGTGTGATACAACACTTGCTGAGAAGCACATACACCTTCCAGCAGTTTCTTGATCTCTTCCCAAAACATCCAAAACGAGGTGAAAACCGCACCGACCTCCCTGCTTTAAGATCATGACAGGGCAGTATGAAGAGATGGCAGATCACATGAACACAGAGTTACAGCTGCTGTCTCCTACAAAAACACTGGCTGTTTTTTTCCAACACATGGGTCAGAGCAACTCTGTAGCATTATGTGTGGCCATTTTCACTGGTAAACAGGCAAATTCCCAAGCTTTGTGGTAATACAGTCCAAAGTCCAAGGAAAAGCAAAGGAAGAGATTAGGTGCAGTTGCAAAACAGGAAATCCTAGCTTTTTCAGTCTCTTGGCTTCTGCGTCTTCTGAGATGTCTGCTGATTATGTCTTAAGAAAACTCTGGAAGACACACTTTAACTAAACCTGATCTTTCCTGCATGTTTGATTCATTTGTTTCACCTCACACTTTCCTGCCTACAATTTTGCCCTTGTACAGCCACACAATAGGAAATACTGGAAAGATTGTCTTTAAAAGGAATATGACGTTTAGTTATCAAGATAATCCTGTCAAATATTGTAACTCAAAAAATGGGAGCATGCTGTGCATTTCCACAATTTGGCAAATATGCACACAAATTAAAAATAAAGGATTAAAAATAAACATATTTCCTGGAAAACTTCAGAACAATATTCATTAAAATTTCTTCTCAATATTTCTTACAGAAACACGCTTCCAATCTGTTTAAAAGCATAGCATAATGCAATACTACAGTGTGACTTAAAGCAGATGTTTTCTTGGTGTTTAATGTTCAGATAAATCCTATATACTCCAGCAATCATGCATAATAAACTTGAGTTTGCTTTCAAGAGACACCATGAGTGCTATTACGCAAAGAAAACACCAAATAATCTAAACCAATTTAAGTTTGCAGAAACAAATGTACCACTAACTCTCAATATAAGTATTGAATAGAGGAGGAAAAGACAGGTTTTAACCACTAGGAAAAAAACCAAACCACACAAAACCAAACCAAAGGCTGTGAGATGAGGGCACTTAATTGTTCTGTCTGATTAGTGTTATACATCAGTGGAAGTTCCTTGGAAGTAAGTGAGGGTGAGACCCTAAAATATTGAATTGGACTATAGTAAGAATACTCAATTGTAAAATTCAGTCTGTCATGTCTAACACACAGAACTGCTTTAGAGATTATGAAGTGGGAAAAATAATCTACACAGATAACATAAAATAAAGTGCCCCTGAAATGATCTCCCTTCAGTTCTTAGTTGCTCTTTCACTACTTTTTTGCTTTCTGTCTCTGGAAGAATAAAGAATCCTCTCAAAGCAACTCTTTTAGCTCAGCTTTAAAAGTAATTATACAATAACTTATCTAGTTAAGATGATTCAGAAATCCTCCTTGATGAGAAGACAGAGGATCCTTCACCACATCTTCAGCCAATTGCTCTAAGACATTACATTTTTCATGAAAAGGGCAAATCAATAATCTTACCCTCATACACATATGAGTGATACACAGAGAGACATTAACATGCAGAATGCTGTAGGAAGCCAAAAAAGCTCACTCAATATAGTCATAATGGCCAAAAATGGCCATTATTCTGAACAGATTTGATCCTTTAATGCCAAAATCCATCTAGTTTCACTATGAAGTTTCTATTCTCAACCTGTCAGCATTTCTTTTAGGAATATATGCAAATTTATGGAGAAGGAACTCCTCCATAATTGTTAATTGTTAATTGTTCCAATAGTTACTCATCTATAGAAATTTTTTTACATGTAGACTCTTAGATGACAGAAAAGATACAAAAAAAATATCTAGTGAAAATATTAATTATTAATTCTACAGGTTCTACAATTACTAAAGCATTGTTTTAAAACTTTAAAAAGTTAAACTTGAAAGGAAGCATTGCAAGACCAAAATTAATGTGATAAATATGATAGGATTCATGTGATAGGAAAGCTCAGAACTTTCCTATATTATGTAGCCAGATTATAAATGTATGTTGTACTCACAGTCCTTTTTGGTAACAAATATTAGAGTTATTTTGTAATGAAAATAGCTCCTATTTTAAACTAGACAAAACTCAACAACAATAATGCTAAAACCAGAATCAAGATGGCTTTACTTATTTTGAAATAACAACATTTCCATTTGTATTTTAAATCATAAGGTTTTGTACCTTAAGTCAAATTCATCAAACTTTAGTCTTGTTGATTAACATTCCATTTGTCTCATTCTCACAATGTCAGCAGAAACTGCATGGAAACTTAACTTCTATCTTAAAATCACAGCCTGTCTTCAACTGTGTTATAAAAGGGCATTTGATGTCTTCTTAGATACATTGCACATTTTAGAAAACTTTTAGAAATATTTTTAAATACCATTAATATAAAATGCTACTGGGTTCTATTAACTGCTCTTTTACTCTATTGACAAGAACCTATCAGTAAAAGTAAACAATTCTCTGACTTTACTTCTACACCTGAAATATTAACATCTGCCACAGAGCAAACAAAAGTTTTAATCCTTCAAAACTTGGACTTTTTATTCCTTATTTAAAAAAAAAAAAAAAAAGATTTAAAACCAAAACAAAACATAAATAGTAAATAAGAGCAACATTAATTCGGATCTTAATGTTGTCAGCTTTTGTTTCTTCATGATTCCCTATGTGGACTACAATTAGCCACCAAATCAAATCAAATGTGTTGCTGTTATTTGGAATAAACTGATCTTATTTTCTCATTCAAAGTAAATTTCTGAGTCTTAATTAATCTTGAAGCATTTGCTCAATTCCTGAAACACTCTTTTAAAGAACCTGTTTACATCACAGATAACATAATATGATGCAGTCTTGCAGGATGAGTGATACTAATGTCAGCTCCTAATTAATTTAATTGTAGGTACTCTATTAAGTCAAGAACAAGCATCTGGAGATAAAAATGACAAAGAAGTCAATAGCTCTCAGTTCTTTGACGAAAAGTCAAACGTAAAAAATAAAACAAACCCCAACTAAAACCACAAAATCCAAAACTTCTTCCTTCAAAAGTTTTGTATTACTTTTTTTTTTTTTTTTACCTTATTTTTCCTGCCTTTCTAGTCATGTGGTGAAAAAAGAAAAAAAAAAAGAAAAAAGAAAGGAAGGAGATAGAAGTCAAGCAAGAAGAGTCCACAGAGTAAGAAATGTCATGAACAAAAACAAAAAATGCATTGTTTTCTGTAAAAGGGTAAATTAAAAAAAAAAAAAGTCTTAATCTCTGCTCTTAGGCTATGACAGATTAAAAAATTCAAATTCAGTCATCTAAATTCAGTTGAAAAAACTAAGGACTTTAACCAGATAGCACCTCCACTCTTCTGTGTAAAAATCCTGAGCAAAAATTTTTATAGTATTGTTATGGTAACTATATTACTATTCTTCAGAGAGAGATCCACAGTTTTCTCTGCTATTTATAACCTCTCTGCTCTCCTCAGGATATTCATATAAGAATGATCTGAAAATAATGGAATAACAACATTTTACAAAAAAACGAAGTGGAACAGATTTTGCTGGTTATCTTTATAGCTCCTTATTTTTTTTAAATTATCACAATTTCAAAAAAAAACCCAAAACCCAAGCACAGAACAGCCACATGGCACATGAACAATCTTAATTTGCAATTTATAAAACCAGAATATATATTTTTTTACATTTCATCGGATTTGTGTTTTTAACGAAAGATGTTTTTGCAATAGAAACTTATTCACATTTCTTCTATTCACTACTTTCATTACTTCTCATTTACATTCTAAATTATTTTTTAAAAATAGTTTATATCATGTAAGCAAATTTAAAAGAAAATAAAAATCAAAGAAATCTTTTTCTGTAAAATAGGCATATGCCTGAAGCAAGTAAAATAAATTCTTCTATAAATTGGTAGAAAAATTAAATAAACATAGATAGCAGGAGCCTTTGCAAACATGGGTTATCAAGACCTGCAGACATAAATGCCTGAAAAGTGTATCACAAAGATCATAACTCCAGCTGTACGGCACAGAGAATTCAAATTTCAATCTAAAACAGAACTGAAATTAACATATCTATATTATAGTCTCTGCAATCAATTCCCAAGCCTTTGCCACTATAGAATAATATACAGTGTGCTTGTAAAATGAACCATTTATGGAGCTCTCTTCAAAAAAACATCTCTAATCAATGAAGTGGAAAGTTCACATCTGTCTTCAAGGGCAGAACTGGAAGCAGTTTCCAGTGCGCACAAATGAATTTTTGTACATCAAAGCAGTTACAATTATGTCCTCCAATAATCTTCATTTAAGAGTCATCCAGTACTTCAGAAATATTTCTTTATTTAAAGATGGCACTTGGAAACAATCATTCTAATTATTCTGCAAATAAAATTAAGCAGGTTTTTTTTTTTAAAGCTAGAATTTTTACTACTATATTTTCAGATATTTGGCAGCATACATTTATTTTTTTTCTGTTTCAAATACAATTAAAATACACCTAAAGCCATTTCAACATAAAAGCATTTGAATTACACTGGTATGTGTAATAAAAAACAAACTAATTCTGTGTAAACAATTACTTCAACTGACTATTCATTCTATAGCCATATTTGTGAAGTTAAACCATAACCCAAAATGACAAGCTAGATTAAGAAAATTCACAATTCATGAGTTTGTTTAGGAGATCTTATTGTTGGTAAATGAGATATAGCACTAAAATGTGAAGAATACATGTAAAGATTTGGTACTTCCCTCATTTCTAATCTTGTCAAGTTTCAATGGTCAGGACAGGCTGCTAGAGAATAAAAAGTTAAAATTTTAAGAGTGGCTAGATGTTTAGAAATTTACAGGCAAATTTGAGAGAAATAGGAATACACTGTTGACTGTCTCCAATGAAGTAAAAATTGTTGTAGTGTTTATTGCAAGATGTGCAAAATAATAAAATAGAGGAAAAAAAATCCAATTCATAACCTGAACATTCAAGTAACCAAAATACAACAAAGAAAAAGAATATAGAAATAATTATTTGCTTTGCTTCTGGATCTTCCTAGGAGACTTGTTAAACAGATACTGGTTTTAGGGAAACAGTAGGATAGAAAATATCGGTTTACAGAATGAAGACTGTATGAAGTGCAGAACCAAAACTTATATCTCATTATTTTATACTTTAAACTACATTTTACTTCATCTACCTGTTTTTGTAGCTAATCTCAGAAATTAATTTTATCACAGTATTTATCATTGTCTTGCTTAAATCTCCCTGATTATGCTACATTGACACTTAGAAAAAATGTTATACTTCAATACTTCATCAGCTACTTTTCCATCATAATTTAAAAATGTACAACTATAATGTATTACAGTTGAACTGTAGACAGCTCAGAAATCACTGAGATATCTGTTCTCTGAGTTCTCTCTTTCTTGTGGAGTATTTGCACAATAAATCTTCGCTTGGCATTGAATCTTACAAAAATAATTTGTTGATATTTTTCAATATCTATATGCTATAATATTACCAAAACATTCTTTAGAAATTGCTTACAAGAAAAGCATTGCTATCAATAATCATTAATGAATTTCATTTGCAATGTTGATCATGCCAATAGGAAAATGAAGCCATATTTTCAACAACATTGAATATTTTATGACAAAAAATTATCTATGTAATTGCAGAATAAGTTGTTCTGAACAGAATAAAATAGAAAAGAACTAAGTCTGGTTTTGTCTGGTTTTAAGTAGAAGGATTTACTGACTCAAATCAACAAACCCAATGAAGTGATTTAACATGCACGTGCACAAACAAAAGTGGGAAATGGTCAAAGAGTTTTACAAAAATCTGACTAGACCAGCAAAACTGAATAATTACAAAAGCTGAGGAAAACAGACTGTACCACAGCACAAGGTGTGGCAGGATGAATGCTCACAGACATCACTGACAAGAACTGGGAAACCCAACTGCTGGAGAGCAAAGCATAACAAAACCCAGAGAACCTTGAGCAGCTCCAAGTTAACAACCGACACCCTTTACTCTCATCCCATCCATAAAGATCTCCCGCAGGAAAATGCTATTTTAAATAGGGGGAAAAGAGTAGTGCTCTGTCTGATAAGCCTTCATGCTTTGGTAAGTAATTTGTGGTATATAACAGCAGTAAGCACAGTAACAATACAGTTTAAGAAAAATACACATTTGTAGGACTGGCTTATCTGCTTTTAGAGACCCCCATCTAAAAGCTGATGAAGCCTCTAGAAAGTTGTATGCTTGCTAGTTTGATTTGAAATAACATGTCATTATGAAACTATTATAAAAGCTAAATGTCTGCCAAAGCCTGGGGTTAAAAACTGATGTCCAAATATAATTTTTTAAGAGCTTCTTCTTAATGTGAATCAGTTTTAATCAGTATGCCAGAAAATGGATCTATTTTTTCAAAAGAACTATCCAAAAGCTTCTACGCTTGATTGAGCTTTTTGTGCAACCAATTAGGAAATAAACTCACGGAGTTTCCAGAATTACTGGAGATAAGAAAATATGTCCTACCTGGTCTGAATAAAAACACAACAGGTAAACAAAAGACTTGATTGAAGCTGTAGAAAGTATGAAAAGTCATATTGAATATAAAGTATTACTTCAAACTCAGGCTTCTTTTTTTGAATGTCACTCAACAACGTGAATGTAGTTTATATTTGCTGCCCAAACCCCCGCACAACCCTTCTCAAACTGACCCAGATTGCTTCTACTTGGTTTAAACTCTCCATGTTTAGCTGCAGTGTCATCCTCTTACATTATCTTTACCATGATGAAAGGCATAAAATATTTCTAAAATATCTTGTGAAAAAAAGGCACACCCACATTATATGTTTACAAAGTGTGCATATTGCTAATGAGACACTAGGAGATGGATAAGGGAACAAAAATCCACTGTACAATGGAGCAGAACAAGGGAATCTGAGGGCAAAAGTGAGATTGCATTTTAGGAAGCACAGAGAATTGGTACTTTTTTCATGCTATCTTCTGTTTGACAATTCTCACCAATTAAGTTTTTGATATTTTCTGTTCTCATTACAATCTGTGTGACAAGGATGTATTATAAATTTGCCATTTTCTATCCCTTTTATAACCATTGTTACAAGAATAAATTATATCTGCATTCATGGGTGACCGTTTATCACTCTGTACTCAGATCTGCTATATAGATAGATAAGCAGTATCTGACTTTGATCTCACATTTACCTGGTGAGATTTACAAGTGTCAGCAGCAAAACTGAGCCCTTTGCAAATTTATGCAAATGTCATGTCACACATAAGTAAACATGAAGGTAATCTACAGAGTTCAGATGCAAAAAACCCCAGAGTATCTGGTGCAGCAACAGATGAGGGGGGAATAAATTATATTTATCTCTCTCTTCTTTATTCTTTCCTTCTGATCTAGGCCATTTATTATAAACTCTACTCAGTTTCTGCCGACCAAATTTATGTTTTCTAAAAGATCCCTCTTTCTCCAGACTCTACCATTCTTTCTCCTGTCCTACGCTGATGATGATGTGTTGCAGTAAGACAGTTTGCTCATTTCAGGATGTCAAAGCCCTGCTCAGACTTTAATTCACAATGCTCATAAGAAAAAGCTAAGAATCATTACAGCATTCTGGGGAATAATCAAGAATGTCATTGGAGAAATTATGATTTATTTTAGACCTAGTGAGCCAGATACAAACCCAGAGGCTGACCTCTAGTTCAGTGTCTGTATTTCCTCTTCTTCCTTACTCATCTTAATTTTGAGGAAATCCAAATTTGTAATTTGGTAGAAAAGGGAAAGAAAGGAAAAGAAAATACCCCAATAATTTGATGATAAATTTTTTAAACTCCTGTTCTCTATGGTATTCCTGAATAGTGTCATATAGGAATATATAGATAATTTCTCCTCTAGGAATATGACTCTTATGAACGAATCTTTAAAATTCTATATAGGGAGAGTGTGCACATTCTAAATAACAGGAATATATAAAGAATTCACACAAACTCCAGTTAGCTTTCTAAAATATTGTAATACAAATATTACTCCCACACAAAAAGATCTCTAGATGCTAAACAGTATCCAATTTAGATGTGGTAAGAGCATTCGCTGACTTATGCAATACACACCTATACAGAAGCGCATTGAAAAACTGCTGATGTGTTTCAATGCACATCAGTAATTGCCATTGGAATAAAAAGGTCAATAAATCATGACAGGCATCTTGAAGCTATGTGTTTCCCATAAAACTCATCTCAATTGTTGAAGAATCATTGTGATTTAAGGTAGGACTGTTGAAGTTCATCCTAAACAGAACACTTAAAATTCAGATTGAGGGTGATGTAAGGTAATGAAATTGTTTCCTGTGCAGAACCTCTGAAAAATAATATGATTTAAACTGTAGGGTCAACAACTGTTCCTCAAACATACAACACTTTGACTAAAATCAATCAGACCATGTTCAGCTGTTTCGTATAAGACTTGTGCTCTAGACCCCTCATGAGCTTGTTGCCCTTCTCTGGACATGCTCCAGCTCCTCCATGTTCTTCCTGTAGTGAGGGACCCAAAACTGAACACAGCACTCACCAGTGCTGAGTACAGGGGGAAGATCAGTTCCCTAGTCCTGCTGGCCACACTATTTATGATACAGGCCAGGATGACATTGGCTTTCGTGGCCACCTGGGCATACTGCTGGCTCATATTCAGCTAGTTGCCAACCAACACCCCCAGGTCTTCTTCTGCCAGGCAGCTCTCCAGCCCGTTTTCCCTGAGCCTGTAGCACTGCAGGGGGTTGTTGTGACCCAAGTGCAGGACCCAGCACTTGGCCTTGTTGAACCTCATTCCACTGGCCTCGGCCCATTGATCCAACCTGCCCAGATCCCTCTGTAGAGCCTTCTTACCCTCAAGTAGATCCACACTCCCACCCAATTAGGTGTCATCTGCTGTATGTTTGTTTACATGCAAATTTTAAGTTTCTCCGTCTGTAGGCTACTAGTATTCACTGCAAAAGCAATCCAATATTGATAGAAAAATGAAATATTCTATTTTATACCTGGAGTCACCATAATCTCAATCAGCTCAATGTATAAAACATTAATTCAGCGGGTCCCACTTAGTATTGAATGTAAAAGAAAAAATTAATGTGAAAGTCTTAGGAAGACAGTCTCTGAAGGCTGCCCAGACCCTTCTGGAATATCCAAAAAAAGAATGAATAACCACAAAGATGTAAATCTATTTCCCCCCCTTAAAGTGTATAAGCACCATCTCAGCTAAAAGTGTCAGAACAGATGCCAGTGGGACATTAATCTCACCTGACTTGAAACACCTAACAGAATATATCTGAGCTACTTACTCTTAGCTAATTCTAGAGTGTATGAGAAGAAGCAAGCATCTCAGTAATGCAAGTCCAACTTCCTTTTGGGCAGCTCTCCAGGTCTACATCTACAAATAAAATGGCTGGGGTCTGCTACTTAGGTCAAGTAGCACAGCAGACCTCCTGTCTATACAGCTTTACTAGACTCTCCTCCATAAATAGATTTCATCCCAAAATGGAATTACTTCCTCCGGACTATCTGTTGGCAACATTTGCATGTTATTATGCTAACTATGATCATAGTTATCAAATATCAAATAGCAAATAGTTATCAAAATCCTGGATTTTGATAGGTTAGTTCAGGCTAAAAAGTGCCAAGGAACATGCTAGCAATCAACAGTATGGACAGTTTCAGGCCAGTGCTCAAACTTTTTCCACAACTCCTAGTTTACTAATAGCTTGTATTGTCTCTTTACATCCACTTTATTGTGTGAAAACATTATATCAATACACCCAATATCATTTTTATATTATGTATTTCAACGTATTCAGAGGAAATCTGTTTTAAAACATAAGACTTTTAGTAAAGGAAATTGTTACTTCTGACCAACTTCAGCACTGTAGCTGAAAATAAAAACAGATGGATTCTCCCTTCCAATTAAATAATAGAGTTTACTTCTGAATGAACACTAGGAGTGAGTATTGTACTTGCTGAAAATGAATAATAAGCTCTAAAACAGCACAAGGTAGATGATTTGCATCACAGACCAGCTTTTGAAAGAGTGTAGTTTGGTCATTAACCACAATTTGCAAATTATCCCATATAACAGAAAGCAATTAATAGTATGAAATTACACATGTAGAATCACAGATGAGCAGAGTCAAGCTGGTAGAAGAAGAGAAATGAAAACAATTTCTTGCAAGTTCTCTATAGGTTCACCTCGAGAGAAATACTTTTGCCATAGATGGGACATAGATACCTTCCAACTCTTTCCTATAGAAACTCGATAATGTTATTTTTGTAGAGTGCAGAGATATTTGAGGTTGAAAAAGTGCGTGTATACATGTGACATCTTTGATGGAAATCTAACAAAAGGCCCAACTAAACACAAAGTAGCTGCTAAGTTTTCAGGAAAGAAAGAGATACAGCTAATTAGAACTGGAGTACAATGTCATTGTTGTACAAAGTTTCTGTTTACAAAGAATACATCATTTCCCATGAAGTTAAATTACACTTTTTCAAAGCAATTCTGTCAAGTCCATTTTTAATGTTGAAATGAAATTAAATCTGAGGGTTCATATAGGCAAGGCATACATTACAATATTTTGACTAACAATTTTTTACTTAATCTACTTTTTAAAAAAAATATTTCCATTGAGTCTTTTTTTTTTTTTTATAACCTAAAGTCATAGAGCCAAAGATGATAACCTTGGCTTTCTGCCTGCATGAAAATACAACTTGTAGAGTTGTATCACTCAGTGATACCTACATATAATTTGGAAACCCTGTCAACAATGGATAGTGAAGACTCCAATAAACTAAGTGACTAATCACTTGCCAGTGTCAACTACTGTCTATGACAGTTTAAAATTACTCCAACCGGGGAAGAATGTGGAGCTGAAAAGTAGAACAAAAATTTCTGAATTTTGAATTCTAGATGATATATTAAATTGATTTTTCATTCTCTATTGATTAACTTTACTATCTCAAATTATTCTGAAAAATTAAGGTGAAAAGTTACAAATATTTTAGAGACCTTTTTCAGGCACATTAATGTAATATTTTAAGTTAATGAACCTTCAACCCCAGAGCATATCTGTACCACATTTCTGTAGATGGAAATTTTATTTTATTTTCATTTTTGTTCACTCTTCTAGGACAGCAGCCTTCTTAACAACATACTGGTTTGTCGAGGTAGACATGGCTCACTGAAATGAAGTTCATTGAGAAGTTTAGAGGTCACTGAAGATCAGAGAATCAACCATGTATTTTTTACCATAACTGATTCTGACTTAAGGTAGAAATCAAGCCAGCATTACAAGTACCATCACTGACACACAGGCATCAGGTTGTATTGTACATGTTATTACATGAGATGTAACTATAGTCATGAGAGTATTTCAGAAGTTAGCTAAAAACTATAATAAAACCCACCAAGTTTACTACTCTACATTATCTAGTTCCCTTTTAGCGTATACCTTTTGGAATATGCCACTATTTTTCTTCAGAGAACAATAAGCACTGAAATGATCTGGATATGTACCTTTTTTCATCTGTCTCTTATGCACACAAATGACAACACGAATGTACAAATCCAAGTACAAATCAGAGCTAAACTAGTAAAGTCTCATAATACAAAAAAAACCAGAATCTGGTAGCGCTGATAGCATTCACAATCACAGGTGCTTCTGAGCAAATAGAAAGTGTGATTAGTCATTGTTGAAAACAGTTTGGTACCCAAACTGCATAGTGTCTTTCTGATAGAGTGCACTGAGGTTTTTACACATGACATGCCACCAAATGTAATTTCCCAGTAATTAACTGGGAGTAGAAGGAGTAGAAGCCTTAGCTTCAGCAGGTAACCCTCCAAAGAACTGACTGCATTGTAGGAAAAGTAATATTTATCACCTCCTTTTTTTATTGCTCAGATACGTTTTTTGCTTTTTCTTACCCCTGTGGAAAATGGCTGACAGAAGAAGGATTTCACTGTTTCAGCCATCTGCTGAAATGCTTTTAATGAATCTTGAAAGAGAAATTACTAGATTATTCTTGCGATAAAGATAAGGTCAGAGGAAATCACTTCAGAATGGAGAAACATTTCCTTGTTTCCTTGCATGAGGTAAATTAGATCTAAGGTTTCTTTGAGTACACCAGAAGTGGTGTACTCAAACAGTGCCCTGTTCAAGGAGATGCACATGCCTTGAGTCACTCTATGACACATTTCCACCTGAATCATTTACATGTAATATCATAAATTATTTACTTGCTGACATGTCCAGAATCCTAAATGGGTAAAAAAAAAGAGTGGATTAACATACCTCTAGATACCTCTAGTTCCTATGGTTCAAAAGAGACAAATTCTTAATATGATACATTTTCCATAAATAATTCTCACTATCAGCACTTGCTCTAAATGACTAAGAATTGACTACATATTAACACAGATGGATGTTTTAGAAGTTAGTATTTTTAATGAGATTACTACAGTATTTTCTTACTATTAGATGGTTCAATGCAGTATTTCAAAGCGTCTCTTGCAGACTCAAATTAAAAACCTCCATAGATAGTATACACACAGAAAAAAAAAAAAAAAAAAAAAAAAGTACTAAAGAGAAACATAGATTGGGGACATTATTCCTTGAACAATTCTTCTTGAAAAATTGGAACTTCACATGTTGAAAGATCACCATGAACAAGAATATTCATAAATTCAATTTTCAAGCATTATGTCAGAAAGTATCTCACTGAAAATTTCCAATGAAATACTTTTTTTTAATTCCAAAATCCTTATTCACCATACTCACTATCACTTTTGATAAAATATTTGTCAGGAAAGTTCTGAAATTTTATAACATGAACAGTATCAGAGAATATCAGAGAGTGCTCATAATAATACAGCAAATACTGACAACATTGAGAAATTTAGAACAGAGATATCAAAGAGCTAAATTTAAATTTTTGAATGTAAATACAAATTTTGAATAATTATTTTACAACTTTAATTAGTTATGCAAGTTATAATCTTAAAAAAAATTAACTGAAAGTAATCCATCCCAGACTTCACAGAATGTGAAGAACAAACCTTTCCTTGCATCAGGTAGGGAATAAATTTGAAATTGTCTCTTCTAAAGAGCTACAGAATCCCTGACCTGGGAATATTTTGTAAAAGTCAAGAGATTAGGACAGTGAAGAGAAAACATCCTGCCCAGTTCCAAAATGAACCTTTCTCTAATGTTTTTAGTCATGTCTGAAGTAAGAAATCTTTTTGTTCCTATGAAGTAGTTTTTATAATTACTGCCAAGACATAATCTTACTTTCTTTTTCAGCCAGCATTCAGAAAATATTAACTCACTTCCACTCTAGAGAACTTATTTGATGTTTATTTAAGCAGTTAATTTAATTCAGCAGCGTTTCCATTAAAGATAAAGTCCTTAGACAGTCTCTCACTGACATGCACAGAAAGCAAAAGGAGGAAAACAGTGAGAGGAAGAGATAAATGTACTAAGAATTTCCAGTTCCAGAAGGCTGTTAAGAAAGACACTGATTAATCTCACATGTCTGATGTGACAGGCAATGTGCAAAGACATGATTGCTTAACATTGATAGAAACTGTCAACCAACAGGACACTTAAGTAATCTATTTGTGGTGCTCAGATTAACCAACAAATCTATTTGTTGGTTAATCAACCAACAAACTGCTGCATGAGGGTGGAAAATGTGTACATTCACATAAAGAAACTCAGTTCCATATGATTCTTTTTTTGGGGAAAAGCCTTAAACTAATAGTGTAATTTAGTCATATTGCCACAATGTGAACAAACTACAAATGGGGGAGTGCAATACACCATCTTCCATAGTAGGAAGTCTTTTTGCTTAAAACACAACCTCTAAACTGTAAAGACCTTGTCATGAATATGAGATGAGATAATAATGCTGGAGACAAGTTCAGAAGAGAAAGATCTGGGGGTCCTGGTAGACAGCAAAATGACAATGAGCAAGCAGTGTGCTCTTGTGGTCAGGAAGGCCAATGGAATCCTGGGCTGCATAGGGAAGAG